>PVJO010018371.1:0-36860 GCA_004026905.1 Hystrix cristata | reverse complement strand
TGAAATAAATCAGACACTTATTAGTACACATCGAATTGTTTCTCTGATATGAGAAACCATAAGTGTAAATAAGGACAAAGGGGTAGAATAGTTATTGTATTTAAAAGAGAGAACTAGATAGGGAAAAGGGGGATAAAGAAGAAGGTTAAAAGAAAAGTAAGATGAAAGGGGGGAAAAATGGTAAAGTGTAGCTACACTTGTTGCAAATAGGGAGGGGTGGGGAGGGGAGGGGAGGGGAAGGGGGGAAGAGGGGGGAAAACCAAGATGTATCATGTACAGGTACAAAATAACCATGTTGATTATGATCATTATGTATGCAATGTACCAATACATGTTCTTGGTAAAAAATAATAAAAAAATTAAAAAAAAAAAAAGTCAGGGATTATGATGCCCCCCAGACTTGCTTTTGTTGCCCAGAATTGCTTTTGCTATTCTAGGTCTGTTCTGGTTCCAAATGAATTTTGGGATTGTTTTCTCTAGTACTTTGAGGTATACTATCTTTATTTTGATCGGAATTGCATTAAATCTGTATAACAGTTTTGGAAGTATGGACATTTTCACTATATTGGTTATTCCTACCCAAGAAAAAGGGAAATTTTTCCTTTTTCTTATATTCTCTTCAATCTCCCTTTTCAGAATACTTTAGTTTTCAATATATAGGTCTTTTACTTCCTTAGTTAGGTTGATTCCTACATATTTCATTTTTTCAGATGCTATTGTGAAAGATGTTGTTTCTCTGATTTTGCTGTCATTGAGTTTGTTATTTGTGTACAAGAAAGCTACTGATTTTTCAGTGTTGACTTTGTATCCAGCTATGCTACTGAATTTGGTTATTAAATCTAGGAGTCTTTCAGTGGAGTTTCTTGTGGTCTCTTATGTAGATTATCATGTCATCTGCAAATAATAATAATTTTATTTCTTTTCTTCCTATCCTTATTCTTTTTATTTCTTTCTCTTGTCTAATTGCTCTGGCTAATGTTTCCAGAACTATATTGAATAAGAGTGGTGAGAGTAGACATCCTTGTCTTGTTCCTTATTTTAGAATGAAAGTTTTCACTTTTTGTCCATTTAGTATGATGTTGGCTGTTGCTTTGTCATAGATGGCTTTTATCAGAGTCAGATAAAGACCATCATTCCAATTTTCTCTAGGGTTTTTATCATGAATGTGTGTTTGACTTTGTTGAATGCTTTTTCTGCATGTACTGAGATGATCACATAATTCTTGTCTTTGGTTCCATTCATATGGCATATTACATTTATTGATTTGTGTATGTTGAACCATTCCTGCATCCCTGGGATGAATTCTACTTAGTCATAGTGTATAATCTTCTTGATGATTTGCTGCATTCTGTTTGCCAGTATTTTACTGCGGATTTTTGCATCTATGTTCATTAGGAAAATTGGTCCGTAGTTTTCTTTTTTGGTGGGATCCTTCTCTGGTTTTAGTGTCAGGGTAATGCTTGCTTCCAGGAATGAATTTGGGAGTATTGGTTCCCTTTCAACTTCATTAAAGAGTTTGAGAAGTAGTGGCAGTAAATCTTCTCTAAATTCCTTGTAGAATTCAGCAGTGAATCCACTAGGACCAGGGCTTTTCTTTGTTGATAGGTTTTTAATCAGATCTTCAATTTCATTGACTGATATTGGGTTATTTAGAATCTTTATGTCTTCTTGATTCAGCTTTTGTAATTCATATGTATCCAGAAGTCTGTCCATGTTTTCTGTGTTTTCCATTTTATTAGAACAAAGGTTTTTGAAATAGGTATTGAAGGTCTTGTGGATTTCTGCAGGATCTGTTGTCATAATTGCATGGATTTGAGTCTTTCCTTTTTCTGATAAGGTTGGCTAAGGGTTGAATGCCTTCTTTTCTCATAACCCATGAGCAACTGACCAGAACTTTCACCCAACTTTAACTACAAAATTTATAAAGAATCCAATCACCTTGCAGTATCTTCATTACAGTCACTTTAGTCCAAAACGCCATTGTCTCTAGCGTAGATTACTGGAACAACCTCCTAAATGGTCTCTATGTTTCCTCTCTTACCTTCCTATTGTCTGTTATCAGTACATCAGTCAGAATATTTGTTAAAATATGACAGATGATATGACTCTTCTACTGAAGACCCTCCAAGGGCTTCCTATCTTGTCTTCGAAACCAAGGTTCTTACATTAGCCCAGCAGATCGAGCTACTCCCTTGCAGGGCAAGTCTCATCTCTCTCCCCTCACTCACTCTACTCTAGACCCGCTGGCTTCTCCACTGTTTCTCGAACTACCATGTGCTTTCCTCTTTCTGCTGTTTTATTGAACTATAACATTTCACCCAGATAACCATACAAGTTGCTCCCATATTCTCTTCAAGTATATGTTCAACTGTGACTTTATTAGAAAGCTTTTCCTAAGGTACTCTTTACAAAAAAAAAAAAAACCCCAAACTCATGCAATATTTCCCTTACATCTTATGCTACTTTATTATTGTTCGTATGTCTTATCGTTGGGCAGATTATGTTTTACCTGTTTGTATGCTGTGTCTTCCCACTAGACTTTAGGTTCTCTGAAGGTAAGGATTACATCTTGTTCACTGCTCTAACCTCAACATCTATAACAATGTCTGAAAAAGAGCAGGCACTGAAATATTTGTTAGAAGAATAAATGGATGAGCACAGCCAGTTCATCAGCATTTCTGTCCATTCAAATTCGAAAATCTATGTCAAACTAGCATACTGGACCATTGTTACTATC
This sequence comes from Hystrix cristata, assembly GCA_004026905.1. Lineage (NCBI taxonomy): Eukaryota > Metazoa > Chordata > Mammalia > Rodentia > Hystricidae > Hystrix > Hystrix cristata. The sequence goes on along the minus strand of PVJO010018371.1, from coordinate 34,123 downwards.
TCAGTGCAACCTTTATCATTCTTACCTGGATCTATGCAGTACCCCCCACACACACACACACACACGATCTGCTGGTCTCCACTCTCACCACCTACATTTTTCATACAGCGGTCATCTAGCACTGTACATCAGACTATATCATCTCCTATGGAAAATTTCCCATTGCCTTCCCTTGCTTTTAGGATGAAATTCGAACTCCTACAAAGCCCTACATGACGGAGTTTCTACAAACTTTTCCAACATCATTTTATATCGTTCTCTTCTATATGTAAGTTTTACCATTTGTAAAAGGGTCCATTCCAGTACTTCTTATCTGATGTTTGTTCTGCCAGGATTTCTTCCCTTCTGACTTTTCATATTTCTGTTTTTCACCTTTATAAGAAATATCTTTCCTTCCCATATAAAGCAGGATCCCTGTCAACTTTGTTTCATAAGGAGACATCTTCTCCCTATAATGTATTAAAATTTGTAGTAAGATTTATGTATTTACTTCTTTAATGTCAGCTTGCTCAGCTACTCTAAGCTTTGGGCCCTTTGTTATTCAGTACTATATATCCAATGCTTAACAAACTATGTGTAATACAATAAATAAATAACTATTAAATAATTTCATCTAGGTTAGTGAAATTTAAGTTGATTTTATTGTTAATATACGTAGTTTAATTTCTCACTAAGTTCTTATTTCGAGAGTTGATCTTCAAATATTACCACATAAAGAATACACAGCTTTCTTATTCAAAACTGATTTTTTGCAGATAAAGACTGTCTGGGGAAAAAAGGGTACTATTAGTGATAACAAGCAGTTTAAATTCTTAACTCTTCAGTCAGGGCTACCACAATGGTCAGGAAAACTGTGAAAAATTTTGTGGTCCTCTTGTCTACTTAAACCATTTGATTTAAATATGAACTATAAAAGTGTGAATGTTAACTGATTGAGTCAATTTGAGTAAGAAATGCTCAACTAAATTGGATTAGCATAGTCCTGGTTGTGGTTCAAGGGATTTACTGAAAATAGAAGGCCCACCCTGGGTGTGAGTGGTACCAACCAATAGGCTTGTAGCCTGAATGTAATAAAAGGGAAATGAAGAAGGAAAGCTCACTTCTGTTTCTTCAGAGGAGCTCCAGTCTTCACCTTCCCTTTGGACATTGTCTCCTAGCTTCCAGCACACACTCTCCAGCCTCCAACACAGACCCTTTGGCCTCCTGATACGGACTCACATGGGACATTACAGTGAGCTCCAGGCCTTTGACCTTTGACTGGATCCTTCAGATCTCAAGCATTCACACAGCCCTTTTGTACTCTTTCACATCAATAACTATGCTAAAACAATCAGTGGACTAATTCAGTTATCCAAATTCACAAGATCCAGCCACCTCCAAAAGCCCCACGTATGAGCACATAAAGCTTTTGGGAGACATCTAGATACAAGCCATAATAAAAATTCATGAGCCCAAGTGAATTTAGAAATTTCTCAGCTGATAAAGATTTAGAATTACAAGTCAAAAAGCAACACTTAACATTTTTTCTTATCTAATCTCTACACGTGGAGATTCTGTGGTTCTACTTATATGAACAATATCTGACTCTCATCTGGCATAGTTAAGACTAGTCTTAGAGAGTAGGGATCTTATCAATCAGGAGAAAGAGGGGACAACAGAAGGATCCTACATGCAGTGCAAAACAGTGGTCTTAAAGGCCCTCAGACGACATATACATAGATGTGACCATCAACTGTGTAACAGATGACACACATGAAAAAGGGTAGGGCGATGGTCTTGGATGCCAGCAGTGGGGAGTGCTATTTAAAAGTGCCAGTAGCTACCCTTTCTACCTTCTGATGCCATAGGCAAAAGGCCCATGCCCAGTTGGGATGCAGATGGATAAGAGCCATTGCTGAGGGTGATGGTGCCACAAAACCATCCATGTTCAATGTAAGTGAAAGCTGTCCTATGTTAACAATTCAGTACCAGAGTAGCAGCTGAGTCATGTATAAGCCTGGGAAAGATGACTCCATCAGCCATTGAATGCTACGTATTCATCAGGACACTCTCCTGGTGCAGGGCCCATTCACAGGCCTGTGAAACTATTTCACACGAGTGAGTCCTGGGACTCAGCTGGTAAACTGTATGCCCAGAAAAGGAGAGCACACAGAACCTCGAAGAGGAGAAATGGAGACTGATACCCACACAGGTATGGGTTTACAGTAGAGGCAGCCCACCTGGAGACCACTGGAGACATCCTGAGGTTCCTGTAGCAAAAGCACAGCACTTCCTGGGGTGTGGGCCACAGGAAAGATCCTGCTTGCCAAAAACTAACATAGTGCTGCTACACACACACACACACACACACACACACACACACACACACACACCAGTTTAATTGTCTCTATTCTTTGCTTCTTCTCATTTCCAAATGGCAATGGTAATCTTCAGGGAGGCCAATTTCTTCAATTAGTCCATTGACTACTACCCAAAAGCAAAGCCTAAAGATTTCCACTGTCCCAGTTAATCTCTAAATAATAGCAATTTTTTAACTTTGTATACATTATGCACTATGCCTGAGTGACACTAATTAAGGATTCAATATTAGGTTCCTATTACAAATCTTTTATATTGTCACTAAACACACCAAATTTCTAATGAAATGACTAGCAAACACCAGTGATCAACTCATTTGCAATTTCCATGCCTCCTTTTGGCACTCAAGAGTTGGCCTGGCAAGATGTTTCTTTACTCACAAGGGATCAAGGACATGGGACTAGTTTGGTGAAATACATCTAACCCAGTTTTGAAAAACTAGAACACAGCAAGCAAACCAAAAAAGCCTGGGCATCCCAATCAGATGGCTTCCTATGTAAGATCATTGCTTTCACAATAAACTTTTTATAAAATTTTAACATTAGCAGAAAATCAAGCTGCCCCTTTGAGTGCATTTCCTCCTCTTGTCTAAAGCTTGTGAATTAAAGCCACTATTTCTGGCAGATTTGAAAATAGGATGCAGATATTAGAAAAAAATGCCATGGTTTTTCTTCTTGAACCATTTGAAAAGAAGTGCTGAGGAAGACATTATTTTTAGTGTGCTTTTTAGTGACTTGGGAAGAATTTGACTGCTTCATTGCTTGTGAACACACAGACCCCAGGGCCCTATATTCTTAGGATAAAATGAGCTTTGGGACCTGAGGAAACTCCACAGAGGCCTGTTTTATTTCTCACAAACTTCCTCTGTGTTTAAGATCCATCCCAGACCTCAGCAGTTAGGTAAAACAGGTCCCAGATCTGCATATCTGCTAGCCAATTTCCTTTCTGCTTAGGGGTTCTCAGACAGTGTTAGAATTGGGTGGTTTTATCCCTTTCAGAAAGGAATTGTAAAGATGACATCTCCAATCTATTATGATGAACATCTAAAGTCCTCTTCACAATGGTCCTTTACAAAGTGGTTTCCTTTTCAGGAAAAGGCAGTTGTGGCTTTAGAAAGAGTTTTTCCTTCTACATATATTATTTAATATATTCTGAGAGCAGAAGAAAAATAGGAATCGTGTTCCAATGCAAGTGAAAGAAAGCGAAGCAGAGTGGTGGGGAGGCATGGGGAGCCCACCTTTTCTTGTAGGCATGCAGATACTGCAAAAATTCTACACAGTTTAGAAGAAACTACTTTGTATTACACATGAATTCCTAGTGAGCCAAGACACTAAGAGGTAACTTAGTTTTCCTAGGGAAAGCAAATATAGCAACAACTCTCTTTAAAGTACTATTCAGAGATGAAAATGCTAACTACATTTCATTAAACAGAAGCAGAATTCACTAACCTATGATTAAATTTCAACCTGGATAACCAAAGAGTTTCTGATTCGATTGATTTACAAATTTAAAAGATAATTTCCTCTCCTCAAACCCCTAAACTCTTGTTTTCTTAGTCTATATCTATATCGTGACTGAGTCACTGTTTGCAAGGATCACCAAACTAAACCACAGACTTTACTACCAGTGATGCAACTACTCTGTGAAAGCAGCCAGTCATTTGGTTAGATGTGTATAAAAAACCCAGGGGGTTGGGGATTTAGCTCAAGTGGTAGAGCACTTGCCTAGCAAGCACAAAGCCCTGAGTTCAATTCCCAGGACCACCACCCCCCAAAAAGTAAAAAAAAAAAACCCATCTTAACTTTTTCTTGAAATTGATGGCTCATGATATCCTGGATGATTTCATCTCCTTTACTAGTTGTGAAGCAGGTTAGCTAAAGAGGTCAAAGCTATCTCTCAATCTGACACTCTGGCTTTTGTCCTCACCTCTCCAGTAATATAGCTCTGGTAAGGTTCCCAATGTCCTTCTAATTTCCAGTTCAGTTGGGGCTGTCAGCTACCTTTGAAACTATTTCCTCACTCCTTCCTCTTGGAAACTCTCAACCTTTTAACTCACGTGACATTTATTGCTAATTCTACCCCTCCATACCTTTCTTCTTTTTTTCTTTGCTCCTTTTCATCTGTCTAGTCTTAAAAAAGCTGGTGTACTTGGGGTCCTATTCCCAGTCCTCTTTTAATTTTGCATTTGCCCTTTAGATAATGTCATCTACTACTATTTCATCAACCACAATTATATTAGCTACTACCTATTGCCATCTGCTTGCTAAATCAATCCCTTGACAGATTGACAACTATCCCAGAAACACATAAACTTAACAAAACTTGTTCAAATTCAGTAATTTCCTGAAATTGCTTTATTTTCACAGAAACCACACCAATCCTCTGAAAAATCCCTCCTTCAGTTGAAAACATCACCATTCTTTCCAATCACTTATAATCATCTTTGTTTACATCTTTGACTTAACTATCTGCTTTCACTCCTGCAAACAATAACTAATAGGATACTCCCCCAAATTCTATTCAACTCCATCCCCTCATAATCTCCTCCTTCCTTTCTCCGATTTTACAGAGGCCCTTGCCGTCTCTTCCCTGAATTGCTCTAATACACATTGCACCCTGTCTCTATTTTCTAACCCCTATGATGTCTTCTCTCAAATCAGTTTGGTATTTCTAAAATATGTATTTGATCAAGCCACTTCCCTTAACGACAATTCAATTAAACAGGTCTCCCACAGATACAATTCAGTCTCCTCTAAAGAAGAAAAATAGTTACAACTTATTGAGCACAAACCGTGGCTGAGGCCTTGTGTTACACCTTGACGAACATCATACTTTACGTAAATTAATCTTCACTCCTTTTCATGACACTGTTACAATTATTATTCCACTTCTATAGGTGAGAAAATCAAAACCTAGAGAGATTAGATAATTTTTCTCAAAGTTACATAATTTGCAAGCAGTAGTGTTAGCAGGTGACCCCACCAGAGGCCTGAATCTGAACACCAACTAGTTGGATTCATTTACACAACTGCCATTACGATTATGAGAAAAGTGTATGAAACAGAAAAATTAGTTTTTTCACAATTTGGTCAAATTGGGAGGATAGCTAATCTACACTGCTAAAACACACAGAAGCACCCCAGCTTAGAGAGGGGGTAGAACGAAAGCCGGGAAATATCCCTATGGAGATTTAGTCAGGCTTTGGCCTACCAGGGGGCCCAGAAAATGCTGAAAAACTGATTCCACTGAAACATCTTCGACACCAAGGATGAGGGTGGCAGCCTCACTCCCAACACGAGGAAGCCAAAGAAATAGTTTAATTGTTTAAAATCCTACTCTTTAAAGATCTAATTTAGTCTCAGTTTTAGTAGAGCTTAAATTCCAGCCTTAAATCTCAGCTTAAATTCCAGAAGCACAGGGTTACACAGCCGCTGTCCATCACCATCTTGTCTAATTTGTATTTCTAACTTAATTTCTACAGTGCTTCCCTATGTAGATTCTCAGCACTCCAGAAACCCAGACCATTCACCATTTCTCAAAGATACCACATGTCCACCTTTCATGCTTCTATGCCATGCTGTTCCTTCTGCCTGGACTGTTATTTTCCATCTCATGGGCTTGATAGATTTATACCCCTGCCCGGCCCTCCCAGCTCCCGCACGGCTCTACACCATCTTGTGAAGTGGAAGAGCAGCTCGGTGATGACACAGACTACCTGCCATGCTCACTGCTCTTTCTCTGGTATCTAGCGCAGTTTATGGCACACAGTAGGCAGTGGAGAAATACGTGCTGAATTAATAATGGCCTTCTCATAACATTTATAACACTATACTGAAGTTATTTTACACTCTCATCTCATTTTAAGTCTCTTACGGTAAAACCACATTTTATTATTGTATATCCACTGTCCCTTGTGCAATGCCTGATGCATAGCAGGCATATATTAAATACGCATTAAAAGAATAAATGCCTGAAATTCATACCATACAGAGTCATTCCTTGGAATAAGATTTTGTGGTCCTAAAATTCCCCTTTAAAATGCAAATATTCGGGAGGTGAAGGATAGAAGCCACACTCTGGCAATTATCATACATTAGGACCTTAGCAGAGATTGATTTGCCAGATTGATTTCCAACATGACAGCTGCCAGCAAGAGGGCACTTGGATAGGACAGAACATGGCACAGAACAACAGGTCTATAATGAGGGACACGATACAGATCCCTGAGCTATCTAATGGTTGCCTAAAGGCACTCAATATCTTGAGGAAGAAGCACCCATGTACTTGTAAATGTCTCTATTTATAAGGCGCCTAAAGTGAAGAGCAAAGCAAATGGTCAAAATAATTGATTTCTAGTTAGACGAGGAATCAGTTAGCCTGGGAAATTCAGAAATTAAAAAAGTCTTTTATGACTTCACCATTCTGATCAGACTATTTTGTCATAGAAACACATGAATTACACATACCTTACTGAAGATCATGTATCAGATGGATACTCTGAATAGAAATAATGTATTTCCATTTTGCTTAGAGCCAGTTCTAGACAGCACTTTGGGACACTTTAAGCTCTGTATATGGTGAGAATTTAGGCCTCAGACTGCTTGAAATGAACAGCGCCTCTGCTGCAGTCCTCACTATTCAGAAGGAGAATATTAAAAGCAAACAAACAAACAAAAAAACCTCACCTTGACCTTCCTCAGTGAGCACCTGGGTTCCTTTGCTCAAAGGGAGAAAAATGGATGGGGAAACTTGGGTTTCAGCCTGTTCAGGAATTAGATTTATCTGATCATATAGTTTTTCATGCAGAGTTAAAACCACTTAATGGGCCCATTTTCAAAGCTTCTTTGCATTGATTTTAGAAAGAAGTACCTTTCTAAGGCTCTTTGTAAGATTTAGCTTCTTTATGCCTCAAGAAAGCTAGAGTATAATGTCTCTGAGGAACAGGAAAAAAAAAAACAGCCACACAATTCACACTGGCCTCAATACATGGACAGAGAATGAAATTATAAGAAGCTGCGCATCATTGTACCTAAGAAATTTGGAGTGTCATTACTTCCAGGCCACAGGAAACCAGAGATAATCCCAAGTGCTCTGAAAAGCTGAATCAGTCCTGCATCCCAGTGAAACAGCAGGTGCTCGGCGACATGCTGGTTTAAATCGAGGGCGTGAAGCTCTTCTTTACTTTTCTTTGCCCTATTCTAGAACTTTCAATTCTCACCACTATAGTCAGTCTTTTCTTGGCGTTAAGGCACTCAGGTGAAACGGAGAAAACAAAATGAAACAAAACAAAACCCTGGGAATATGAAGACATTACCTCGCTATCATATTTAACTACCTTAGCGCCATTTTACTTGTTAGCTACCAGGGGAACGTCCTGGGAAGGAGAGTGTGGCTATGAAGGCACAGAATCAAGTTTGGGAATAGGGAAGGGAAAGTTTGGAGCAGGGCCTAGCCAGATTTGGATCAGGGCTGGTTACTATGAACAGCTCCAGCTAAACAGGAAATGGTGCAAGAGCCCTAAGCACCTTGGTATGTAAGCACCCAAGGAAAAGTAGGGAAATATCAAGTATGGTGGCCAATTCCCCCCGTCACAATTTTCCAAACCGGCTGGTATGACACCTCATAAATGGAGCTTGACTCCTTTTCCTCACTCCTATCCCCCCACCCCAGTACTTCTGACAATACCCTCTTAACAAAATCAAGGGAAACACGGCCGATTCACAGGGATAGGGGATCCTCCTGCTGTTGCAGATAGATTGGAAGACATTTTAGCTCTCACTTTGAATGAAGGGCTTTGATGTTGAATGTCACAATGCAAAAATGCTGTACCATTATCATCAGCCCGGAGCCCAGGTAAGCATACTAATGCATCTTTAAACTCCAGCACATCCTGCAATCTCACCAAGCTCTCTGGGAGTCTAGTAGCTCGATTTAATCATGGCAATTTCCTTTCTCCTGGGGCAGGAACTTCTTAGCCTTCAATTGCATCCCAGTTTGAAGTCTTGGAGCATTGTGTCCTTCGGCTTCATTACTCACCATAACGCTTACAGAATAAAGCCATCAAACCTAGTTTTGCTTACTTTATTTCCAGTCCTCTCCAACTCAATCCATCCCCTTTGTGACATGTGTTTCTACTTTCTGCAATCCCTCTGGCCCCTTCCCCTATGCTCTCTGGAGCCTTATTCTGCTTTTAATAAGATTTCTTATGTTGTCTACCTTTCTACAGCATTCTCTCTGCCTTACGGTTTGCTGGCCGTCTGCTGGTTTTCCCTGAGAGCTTCGCCTTCTTCACGACTATCCCAAGGTGATTCCTTATTTCCCCTTCTTCTCAGCGTCAAGAGAGCAGTTTGGCCTTTTGCTCACTCATCTCAGCTGCTTGCCTTCCATTGTTCTATCACCTTGTTTTAGCTACTTCTTCTCCAGTGGCACCACATTGTAATCCAATTACACCTCCAACTTCTTATCCTTTACTGTAGCCTTGCCCACCCAAAGTCCTGCCTCCACACTGCGCATCTAGTAACATTTCCTCCCATACAGTCTCCTGTCTGTGGTGACATCAATTTTTCAGAGCATAATTCGCATTACATCCAACCTAGGAAATCCTTGATTCTTACTCTGAAGACCATTGACATTCCTTTCAAGCCTCACTCTATTTTGATCAAAGTTTGTAACTTGGCCTCACTCGGAACTCAGATGAAGACCCTGCCCTCACCTTCTAGGTGCAGTCTGCTTTGCCCTCGCATTCTTACTGTGTCAGTTAGTAATAGCATCATGACCCCCTGCAGGGAAATGCGAAATCACAAGGTGGTGGTATCTCAGTTCAGGCCTGGAAGGTAGCAGGTTCTGTGTCAACAGAACTCCAGCACAGGTGCATCACCTGCTGCCCCAATGTAAATAACTTCTGTAGCCACGGTCAGTGCTGGCCAGTGTAAATGACTTATATGACCAAGGTTGTTACTGGCACATGGCCACTATTGCATATTGTGATATAAAAGCAGGCTAAGCAGCCAAGCACTGCTGCAAGAATGGGCTGGCTAGGGGACTTAGGACGTGTGTGTGTGTTTAGTGGCAGGGAACTGCAAGAACAGCTAACCAGATGGACTCTGGCTGAGCATCTGAATAAAAGATGTCTAATCCAGTCCACAGTTCTGAATCTCTTCTTCAGGATGCCCGAATCTCAAGTGAACCTGCTCAGTTTGAACTGGAGACAAGACACCCCCACTCACAACAACTCTGTTTGCCTGTTCTTTGGCATCCCTCCTGCTTTCACTCCTTTGCCAGCCTGATTCCCAAACCCTCTTGCTCCTAGTGAAACAAAGTAGAGAAACACCATAAAAGCAATTTGTATTAACTTTCCTCAGCTGGGCCCTCACTGTTGCTGGTCATTTTAGTTTAGTCCTTAACTTCTGCTTATCTCAACCTGCTCAGCCCATGCCCTGCTCATCTCAAACCTCCACTTTCACCTGCTCTGGGTATTTGCAAACATAGTAACTTTTTTTTTCAAATTTTTACCAAGAAGATGTATTGGCACATTGCATACATAATGATCATAATCAACATGGTTATTTTGTACCTGTACACAATGTGTCTTGGTTTTCCCCCCTCTTCCCCTCCCCTCCCTTCCATTCCCCCACCCTTCCCTGTTTGCAACAAGTTTATTTACATTTTTCCATTTTTTCCCTTTCATCTTACTTTTCTTTTAACCATCCTTTTTTATCCCCCTTTTCCCTATCTAGTTCTCCTCTCTTTTGAATACTATCTTTTTTTTAACATAATAACTATTATACCCCTTTGTCCTTATTTACACTTATGGTTTCTCATATCAGAGAAACAATTAGATGTGTGCTGATTAATACTCTTAAGTAAAATAAATCAGACACTTATCAAAGTAACTTTTTATAAAAGCATTTAGACAGTGAAAGTATAAGTAAAAGTGTAAATAAAGACTAAAATGTATTATATTGGGAAAGGAAAGAAAATGTCCAAATGGGAAAGGGAACAAAGGAGGGGGAAGAGGAAAGAACAGAGGGACAAGAGAAATAAGAAATGGAAGGAAAAAATGGAAATAAAGCTTTTGTAAACAAGGAGAGAGGAGGGGGTGAAGGGAAGAGGAGGGGAATGGGGAAAAAAGCAGCAGCAAGATATTCCACATACAGGTACAAATTCCCTGTGATGAATGTTATCACTATGTACATCTAAAACATACCATCAAAATAAAATTAAATTAAATAAAAAGTAACTAATGATCTCCTAATTGCCAAAGGCATCAACCTCTTCTCTAGCTTCATACTATTGAGTCTCTGAGCAGCATTTCATAGTTTTCACACCCCATTTGTTAAATAAATAACATGTAAATATATATTTTCTCTCCCCTGGCTATCAACTCCCAGTCTCCATGTTTCCCTTTCCCTCTTTCCAACTAGAAATGTCCTTTGATGTCACCTCCCACCACTCCTAGTTATCTTGCCCTTCTCCTTCCCTCTCCTGTACTTCTTCATCCGCCATGTTAACGGTACTTCCATGAGATTTTCAATTATTTTGCCCCCTTTGCCTTCTGCTGGTTTTGTCTTGCTGAAATCCAACCTTGAACAAACACAATTCCCATTTTATCTGATCCACCTTCCAAGCTACAAAATACTGCCGGCAGAAGTCACGACCCAGCAACAAATGTCTCCATCACACCAGTATTTTCTGAAAATGCGCTTGGTTCTCAATGTGCATCCCCAGTGCCTTGATTTATCTCAAATCAAACCCCGATGTCAGCGTCCCACAGAATCCAGTCCTTGAGACACCACTACAGCATGATATTAATAGTTTCTGTGTAAAGACATGACTATGAAATGACATGAATAAGTTGGGAAACACAGGATAAAGAAGGTATTCTCTCGGAAATTTTAAGTCTTTAATATTCTCACATATAATGTGAAAGGTATAATGTTAACTTCCCAATGTATTTCCCCTAGATGTTTTTTTCTCATTGTCTTTTGGAGCAATGTTCTGAGAGATATCACTTGCTAAACTACTGCAATTTCCCATTCAACTATGTCCATTTTCTCTTCTCAAATCTTAACCCATTCTTGAAACTCCGAAGGTATTCTGGATCTCTTCACTCTGAGTGGATGATTTTTGCCTTCTACTCCACTAAGCAAACTATGCCTATTATATGTGAACTTCCTCACTTTTAAGGTTATATTTCTCTTTTCCATATAAATAGTCTTTTACTACTATAAATCTAACTTTGCTTTGTGATTCTGATCTTTCCCACTGTCCATAATCTTGTTCTCCTCATGAGTATCACCTTCTTCAGGCTTTATTCTCCTCAGACTCAACCCTTAACCCAGACATGGGCTCATTTAAGTCCACCTATTCTAAAACAAGCCTAAATTTCCTGCAAGTAATCATTTATTCTGTACCATTCCCTACCTGCCATCTTCTTGGAAGAGACGTCTAAGATTTCTGCTTCCTTTTATACATTATGTGCTCACTTCTTTACCTTCTGCAGCCTGCCATCTGCCCTCACATGACCAACATGCTCATAAAGGTAAACAGAATTTTCAATATTCATTTCAATGTCCATTGTTAGAGCATCTGAGAATGCTCATCATTTATTCCACCTAAAGTTTATTCAATCTTTCATTCTTCTAATTTTCACCTTAAATCCCTGTCTGGTCCTTTTTAATCTCTTCCAATGACTACACTTATTCTGTCTTTTCCCCAAATGTATTGGTTTTCCAAAATTCTCTCCTTAGTTCCCTTATCTCACTTTACCATCCCCTCCCAAGTGAACTGATTTGCCTCTGTGCTTCTAGTCTTAATACTTCTGAGCTTCAGACCTGATTACCAAGTACCCACTCGTAATCTCCATTAATCTGATTATGCTTTTCAATCACAGGTACTAACAATTTCCAAGTCCTTGTCTTCTCTTTTCTCAGTGCTAGGACTTGAATCCAGGGCCTCATGCATGTGAAGCAAGCACCCCAAGTCAAATTTTATTCCTCCCTCAACCACTGTCTAAACATGCTCCTTCCTATATATGACCCCAAAAGTAACTAAATTTTTGAATCACCAGACTGTTATTTGTCTTTGTTCCTTAGTCCCAAACCTATTTCCGCTGCTATAGTTTAAGCTCGCATTATCAAAAAGCACCCTAATTCAAATTCCAGGAATGTGCTGTGCACATCACAGACACTCAATGAATGTTTCTTAATTAAAATATGTTGTACATGATTAAACCACACTGCAAAGAACATGCAGTTGAGGGGCCGAGGATTTAGCTCAGTGATTAGAGTGCCTGCCTCGCAAGCACAAGGCCCTGAGTTCGATCCCCAGCACCACAAAAAAAAAAAAAAAAAGAACATGCAGTTGCAGTCTGTCTGGTTCAGAGAATAATAGGCTTTGAACTCAGATTTATCAGGATGCATATTCTAGTCTTTATAGTTTGGGCAATTTAAAAATTATTTCAGGGCTAGGGATCTAGCTCAGTGGTTAGAGTGCTTGCCTTGCAAGCACAAGGCCCTGAGCTCGATACCCAGCACCAAAAAAAAAAAAAATATTTCTTTGTATTTCAGTTTCCTCATCTGTAACATGAACATAATAATGGTCTCTACTTCATCAGGTTATGTGAATTCAGTAAGTAAATACATGCAAAATGTTATAAAGTGCCTGACAAATAGTAAGCAACCCAGAAATGTTAATGGTTACCATCATAATTACTTCCTTAGATAGTCATTGTGATATAGACTGATTCAAAAGCAGCTCCATACGCTTTTTAGTTTCTACTTTCCTTGGCACACGCCAGTATCTGATTTAACAGAAAAGGCCTTCTCTAGACCAGGCTAATCAAATAGCTTGTTTTGGTCAACAAATCACTTAAAGTGACAGCATCGATACTGATTTGAAAGCAAGATTTGTCCCAGATAATTTCTAATCCACTCAAACTATCTCTTGGGAATTGAAACTTGAATGTCATTAAGGATCTGTTCATTCTTCCCATGATGTTGTTTGATCACAGTCCAGAGCAAGACTTGACCATAAAGTCCCAAGCTGTGATGACAGAAATTAGGGGCAAGAAGCCAAGTGATGTAAGTCCAGGAACAGAGACTGAAGGCAGCAACAGAAGTCTAGTCATAGGAAAATGGTAGAGATTATTAGTTAGAGTTAGACTAAGACTGCCCAGTTTCAAACTTTATTCTTCCACATGCCAAAGTGTGACATGGAAAATGTTGCTTCACCCAAATCTTAATTTCTTTGTCTAAATCACGGGATTGCGATATAACAGCGACTCCTTTTTTTTAATTTTTATTACTATATGTTTGTGAGATATAATGAATATAATCATTGTTGTGTATTGATACATGTACATATTGCGTTTTGATCCTTTTTACTTCTTTTCCTCTCTTACCGCCTATCTCCCCCATTCCCAGATCCCTTTTATAAGGGAATTTTGAGGATGAAATGATGAAATCTATGAACATGGTTTAGCACAGTGCCCAGATTAACTTTATTTTTAGAATCATCTTCACTGTTCCTCTTAACACAACTTAAGTCATAGATATTATCCTATAGTTAGAGACTCAAACCAGGATCAAAGGCAAGGAGCAGAGGCAGGGTTTCTGTGACGGAACATTCTAAGTCAGCCTGTATTAGACTTACTCTGTTCTGTCTTGCTCCCAATTCTACTCCATCCCCCAAGTTTTTCTCCTGAAAGTCAAGATCTTGTCCTCATGCACAACTATATGGATTTGCCCTCCATATTGGAACTACAGAGTACAACTGCATTAGCAAGGTTCTCTGTGACCTGAACAGTCCTTCCCCCTTTAGTTTCATCTGCCATCACTCTCATTTACATTTTATCCTCCAGATATATTGAATTGATTATAGTCTCCACATGCCTCTGTGCTTTAGCTTGAGGTGTTCTATTGGTGCAGGAAACCCTCATTTAGTCAACAAATAATTAAGCATGTGCCATGCCATTTCAAGCATTGGGGATGTTGCAGTGAACACAACATACAGAACTCACTTACCTTCCTGGCACTTATATTCTAGTGGGGGCATTGCTGATACATATAAACAAAACAAAGAAAATTCCAGATTGTGATAAGTGCTATAAAAAATGAAGAAAGAGTAATGAGCTACAGAATAGGCTGTTGTGCTCCACAGGACTGATGGTAAAGCTCTCTCTGAGTAGTATCACATGAATTACTATTAATACTAGTCTGCTCGTCCTTCAGGATTTAGTCTCAGTCTTCAACTCTGTGGAAAGCCTAGTCTGAATCACCAGGTCAGGATAAATATCTCTCTTCTAGACCCTCACAGCACCCAGTATATACCACACACAGTGCCTGACATATGATAGGAACCCAGGAGAGCAGGGATTCATTGCCACATGACTATGGACATTTAGGGAATCCACAGGAAATCTAAATTACATTTGAAGTTACAACATATATGTATGCGTGTATCTTTCTGGAACGATTGTCCATCATTTTTGTCATATTATCAAACAGTAAATGACCTCATCAAAGACTAAGATCTACTGCCGAGTTGATGGTCAGTAAACTATCAAATTTTCTTTCCTCCTTGTAGCAGCACTGCATTAGCTCTCCTTGGATGAGTTCTGTCCCAGAGGTATATGTGGCTTAATGCTGAATTAGTACCCACAGTAATTCAGTTTGTTAATGTATTTAACATCCCTTTATTGAGTGGCTAAAATACACCAAACACTATGTTAAGCACAGTGGGAGCTAAAGAGATGAGGACCGAATACAGAGGAAAGCAGCAGCCACACACCATTTCCTCACATATATCCATTCTCCTGTATTTGCTCATAAACTCTAAAGACAGAGCCCCTCGTTGTGCCTTCCTCTCTATCTCCCTTTAGCTCTTAATGTGAATTCCTCATGTAGATGGTGTTCAGTAAAAGGCTATTTACTACATACAGAAGACAGGGCAGGGAGCTGAATTCTATCATATCTAGTTAACAAGAGGTTTGAGTGTACCTTCAGAAATGTGATTACCTGTGATTTATGAAAGGCAACAGCTCAAATATACAAATGCCCATGAATTAATAACATGATCCACCTTTGGAATTTGGGTGATAGTTCCCATGTGTAGTCTATGGGAAAATAAGTGAGTCTCCTGGGAGCGAACTAAAATGGCCAGAAAAAGATCTCTCAGGGCTAATTTTGTTCCCATTTGTGGCCGCAACCAAGCAAACAAGCATAATTTACAAAGCAACAGGATTATTCAAAGCAATGACATCTTCCTAGGGAAGATAAAGCAAGGCAGGGGAGGGAAGAAATAATGGGAAGAAAGGGGAGGAGAAGGAAAAAGCTATGTGGGTGGTGTTCTCTGAATATCATTCTGGTTCTTTGTCAGATGGGAAGTTTCTTCATTACAGTCCGTTGAAACTGTACCTGAAGTGATAATTCTAAATTCTTCTCCTCCTCTTTGCCTAATTCCTAACACTCTGAGTCACACCTGGCCTACCGGCAAAAGCAAATTGCGTTCCTTCAGCCATGAGTAGTCTTTCTTAGAAAAACAACTAAAACTGTGCTTCAAAATATTTACCTATTTTTCCTCCAGATCCTACTAGGACATTTTTTTTTTTATCTTTTTGGTTTTGTTAAAAGGTCAGTTAGGGGCATGCAAAAAATGGAATATTCAGATTTGCTTTTTTGTTTGTTTTTTCAAGACATGGTATCACTATGTAGCCCAGGCTGGCTGGGAACTCACTATGTAGCCCAGGCTGGCCTCAAACTCATGGTGAGCCTTCTTCCTCAGTCTCCTAAGTACTGGGGTTATAGGGGTAGACATCACACCTGGCTCAGAGTTGCCTTTTATGAGAATAAAGCTTTATCAAATCATATTATTTGGAAGATGATTAATGTGAATTTGTTCAGAGTCTAACTTTTAGGCAAAGATTAGAGAAAATAATCCTATCAAGTATTTTGCACAAATGTAAACTGCTAAAAACTGCTTTAGTAAAAAGATTCCTTTGGATAAGCATTAATGAAGATATATGACTCACTTATAACTACAATATTATTTGTGAGCAGACAGGTGCAAAAATGACTATTTGAGAACACTTCTGAAAAGAGTTCAGTTTCTTAAGTAGACTTGACTTTTCTCCCACAATCCTGTTTTCCCACTTACTTTTTGCATGCAAAGATAAAACAAAGTTCAGTGTTTTTCGAATTATTATAAATTATAAACTTGATGGGTTTTTATAAAACTGAACAATATGTCATACATCTGAAAACAAACCGGCATCTCTGTGCAAAGAAGGCATAACCAAACTTCATATAAAAGGCAGTATCTTATACTTGATCCTACGGTCAACTTTTCAAGTGTAAGGTCGTACATACGGGTTGGGTGTGGCACACATTCCACAGTATATCTGCATATATTTCCATAATTTATCTTTATTTGAGGACAAACTCTGTGATAGAAGAAATTTTTATTCTTTAAACAAACAAATCATAGTTATTTTATAATTTATCTTAATAACTCCATTATCTGAGGCCCTTGTGTATATTTCTGTTTTCTGTGCTTTAGCTTAGTTTTGGATCTTATGATCATACCTCTTCCTATGTCTATTTTTGATTAAATCTCCACAAATTATATTCGAAAATTTTAAAAAATAACTTGAAGTTTTTGGTGGGATGTTATCTTCTTTTGGGATGGTTTATTTATTTATTTATTTATTTATTTATTTATTTGCAAACATCAATAGTCTAAAGGCACTAAAATCTATAGGGCCCTTTGTACTGATCAGATACTAAAATGTCTGTATGCTAAACTTGATTTACCCTAAGAGTCTATTCATCCTTTTCACTTACACTTAGGACATCTCCCTTCAGGTTAAAACTCCATGCTGGAGGCTTTATCAGAATTTCTTCTTTGATGGGCTCTGACTTTTATTTTTGCCTCCCAGCCCCAGTTTTGTAAACACTGCTGCCCTTCTCAGCTTTAGCTACATTTTTAGAATCAAAAAATATGTTGAAAGAAGGGAAAGGTGAAACCAAATGTTATACTAACCTCCCTGATCTTGATTTCCTTAGTTGATGCTCAGTTGATGGCCAATGTCTTAAAATGTATCATAATTATATTTTATCTCATTGTTCTCAATGAGTGGGCACATCCAAACCCGTAGAATTAATTTATTATGCAGGCACGGTAGAAACCTTGCATAAAGCCCACAGTACTTCTAGAAACTCACAAATATGTCTTAATACCTATTATAATAAAAAGACTAATGCAATTGAAACTAAGAACATAATACAAAGAATCGATGAATCAAAGAGTTGGTTCTTTAAAAGATTAAATAAAATAGACAAACCTTTAGCCAACCTTATCCAAAAAAAAGAAAAGAAATACAAATCCACACAATTAGGATTGAAAAGGGCAAAATCACAAAATATGCTGTAGAAATCCAGATCATCAATACCTACTTTGAGAACCTATACTCTAATAAGATGGAAAACTCAGAAGAAATTGACAGATTCTTAGATATATATGAATTTCAAAAGCTGAATCAAGAAGATATAAAAATCTAAATAATCCAATATTAGTCAATGAAATTAAAGAAGTAACTAAAAAACTACCAAAAAAAGAAAAGACCAGATCCTGATGGAGTCACTGCTAAATTTTATGACAACTTTCAAGAAGATCTAATGCCACTACTCCTCAAATTCTTTAACAAAATTGAAAAGAAAGCAATATTTCCAAAGTCATTCCTGAAAGCACACATTACCCTGACACCAAAACCAGAGAAGGATCCAATCAAAAAAGAGAACTACAGGCCAGTCACCTTAATGAACACAGATGCCAAAATCCTCAGTGACACGGGCAAACAGAATGCAGCAAATAATTAAAAGATAATACTCCATAACCAAGTAGCTCATCCTAAGGCTGCAGGGATGGTTCAACATATGCAAATCAATAAATGTGATATACCATATTAACAGAGTCAAGGACAAAAACCATATGATCATCTCATTAGATGCCGAAAAAGCATTTGACAAGGTCCAACACCATTCATGACAAAAATTCTGCAGAAAATTGGAATAGATGGTCTTTCTCTCAATCTGATAGAAGCCATCTATGACAAACCAACAGCCAACATCATGCTAAATGGTAAAAAACTAAAAGCTTTCACTCCAAAATAAGGAACAAGACAAGGATGCCCACTATCACCACTTCTATTCAATATAGTTCTGGAAACATTAGCCAGAGCAATTAAGACAAGAGAAAGAAATAAAAGGAATATGGGTAAGAAAGGAAGAATTTAAATTATCCTTATTTGCTTATGACATAATACTCTACATAGAAGATCCCAAAGACTCCAACAAAAGACCCCTAGAATTAATAACCAAATTCAGTAGGATACAAAGTCAACACTCAACAATCAATAGCATTCCTGTACATGAATAACAAACTCACTGAGAAAGAAATCAGGGAAACACCACCTTTCACAATAACATTAAGAAAAATGAAATACTTAGGAATCAACCTAACAAAGGAAGTAAAAGTACTATAACTGAAAACTATGGTACTCTGAAAAAAGAGATTGAAGAGGATATGAGAAAATAGTAAGATATCCCCTGTTCTTGGATAAGCAGAACCAGTATATTACAAATGGCCATACTTCCCAAACTGTTATACAGATTTAATGCAATCCCAACCAAAATACCAATAGTGTAGCTTACAGAACTAGAGAAACCAACCCTCAAATTTATATGGAACCAGAAGAGACCTAAAATATCAAAAACAATTTGGGGCAGCAAGGGCAAGGCAGAGGGCGTCACAATCCCTGACTTGAAGTTATACTACAAAGCTACCATGATTAAAAAAAAAAAAAAAAAAAAAAAAAAAAAAAAAAAAAAAAAAAAAAAAAAAAAAAAAAAAAAAAAAAAAAAAAAAAAAACAGCGTAGTACTGGCAAAACAAAACAAACAAATTAAAAAAAAAAAAAAACTCACAGACCTGAGGATCATTAGAACAGAACAGAAGACGTAGAAACAACCCCAAGCATACTCAGCCATCTTATCTTTGACAAAGGAGGCAAACACCTTCACTAAAAGAAAGATAACCTCTTTAGTAAGTGGTGCTGAGAAATCTGGCTTTCCCCATGCAGAAGTCTGAATCTAGACCCATATGTCTTACCATGAACTACACTAAAATTGAAATGGATCTAAGATCTAAATATAAAAACAAACGTTTAATCCGTTGGAAGTTAGAATAGGTAAAACTCTTGAAGACAGAGGCATAGACAAAGCCTTCATGAACAAAACTCCGATATCACAGGAGCTATTACAAAGAATCAACAACTGAGATCACATCAAATTGAAAAGCTTTTGTACAGCAAAAGAAACCACCAACAAACAGTGAAGAGATAACGCACAAAATGTGAAAAATGTTTTACCAGCCACTCCTCAGACAAAGGACTATCATCTAGAATATATAAAGGATTTTAAAAAAATTAGACTCCCCAAATTTAAAGACCCAATTCAAAAATGGACACTTCTCAGATGAAGAAGTACAAACAGCAAATAAATATATGTAAGAATGTTCAGCATCACTGGTCATTCAAGAAATGCAAATTGAAATAACACTGAGATTCCATCTCATTCCAGAAAGAATGGCTATCATCAAAAAATCAACCAAGAACATATGCTGGCAAGGAATCTTTCTCCATTGTTGGGGACAGTGTAAATTGGTACAACCACTATGGAAATCAATATGGAGATGCCTCCAAAAACTAGGACTAGAGGTTCCATTTGACCCAGCTATTCTTCTTCTTGGTATCTTCCCAAAAGAGTAAAAAGCACCATACCACAGTGCTATATGCATACCCATGTTTATAGCAGCAAGATTTATAATAGCTAAATCTTGGAAGCATCTCATATGCCCATCCCCAGATGAATGGATAGAGAAAATGGGGTATTTATATACAATGGACTACTACTCTGTCATGAAGAAGGATAAACTTGAATCATTTTTAAGTAAATAGATAGAACTCGAGAACATAATGTTAAGTGAAATAAATCAGACACACAAGTTTAAATATCACATTGTTTCTCTTGTGTGAGAAGGCCAACGGGTAAACAAGGAGCAAAATGGAGGCTAGATATTGGGAAGTAGGAAGAACATGTTCAACTAGGAAAGGAAACAAGGGATGGGGAAGGGGGAGGGAAAGAAAGAAAATAGATTAAAGAAGAGAATGGAAGGGAAAAGTGGAAACAAAGCTTTTGTAAATGGGGAGGGGAAGAAGGGCTGAAAGGAGGGGTGGGAAATGCAAAAAAAAGAATAATTAAGACATATTATGTGCAAGTACAAATTCCCTATGATGAATGTCATCATTGTGTAGGGTAAATATGTACTAATAAATTTCTTTTAAAAAAGAAAACAATAAACTTTCAGATTGAAGAAGACATTTTAGCACATAATATTAACATATATATTTTTACACCAATACAGTTGTAAAATACATTCTCGATATTTGTTTTATGGAGAAAGAGCCTAGAGGCTCCCCAAATTCCCACACTATGATTTTAAAAACCAATAGTCTGCCATGGCTGGAAACAAAACTCTTCTGGGGCTATTTCAAAGTTATTAATTAATCCTATTACAGTTTCATTTGCATGTTTTACACTTTGCAACGCATCTTGTCCGCCACCTTGTTGGAAACTTTCAAGAATCCAGTGAGCTGGATGAAGCAGGCACTAGTTTACTGTTTTGACAGAGGAGTAAAACGAGACACAGAGAGTTTAAGAGATTTGCTTATGGTTTCACACATGTCAGTAATAGATTCAGGATTAGCACCTGCATCTAGAGCTGAACAATATGTCAGAAGTGTGTTGTACAACATAAAAACAGATTATGTGGCTCTTTTGAGAATAACATTACATGATAAATTGTCATTAAAAAGTTTAGAAAATGCTTCTTTACATCAATAGCATGCTGTTCTAGGAATTGTAAGGTCTGATTTCTACTTTCAGCTCAGCACTGACTCACTGTGTGGCCTTTAGCAAACCATGTCTCTATCCTGGCTCTCCTCTCTAAATAGAAACACCTGGAAAGCTGAATCTAAATTTTCTACTGGCTCCTTATTTTAAAAATTCAACATGCCTAACAGGCCAAGATACTACCTTGTAATATGTTTTAAAGGATGCCACAAAGAAAATGATCAATTGTGATTCCTTAAGCCAACATAAACAGCCTTGTACATGATGGCTAAAGATACCTAGTCTTCTTTGCTGTAACAGATTAAAGCATATCTGGAAAAAAGAGCCCCAACAACGATACAAGCCAATGTCAGATAAATGCCACTTCCCCCATTATCTGCAGGGTCTTAGAGACAAATCAATAAGTATGGAGCCAGGTCTCTGTCCACACTGCCATTGCCTTTATTAATATTGCTTTTTTTATTTCATTAATATTGCAAGTACTAGTAAATGATTTGTTTTTAAACCTTCCCCACTCCCTGTTACTAAGAGATGACAGTTTAAAAGCAAAGAGAATTATATTTGTCCGAGTCCCATATACTTGAATTCTGGAATAATCCTCAACAGCAAAGCTATTTCCTAGCTAGATCAGGGATTCACTTAGATCATGTTTTGACTTGAGGACAAGAATATAAAAGTGAAAGGAAAATCCAGGGGACAAGGCTTTAATAGCTGCTGCTTAAGGAGATAGTTACATGTAATTCCATTCAGACCCACAAAATTGCCCATGCTTATGAGACAGGGGTAACAGCCCTCCTCTGGGACATAGGAAACCAGCATTTATGCCCTGCTGTGCTACAGAGACTGACTCGCTACCTAACTTTAGTAAACCCCTTACTTTCCGGACCTCCATCTCCTGTTTGTACAAGAAGTAGGTCAGATTAATTACTTCTATAACCTCTTTTAGCTCTAAATATTTATGAGTCTACCCTCAATCAGTTTTGCAATATTTAGGCCCACTAAAATCTTTCCCTGTCTCTGCACCAGTAGAATTGCTTGTATTTCCTGTCCCTTGGTTTCACATAGCACTTCTCTGTGACACCAGGATGCTAACTCTGCTACCACAGACTGCTCGATATTTTGCCAGTTGTACTGCACACTGGGGGACTAAAAGGATTTTAAGAGCATCATCTACTGACAAGTGAAGATCTCTGAGGGAAATGGGGTGAGAGTAGAAGGAAAGAAAAACTTCAAGATATGCTGCTTCATTTTAAGCAAAATACAAGCCACAACTATTCCTTTTTTACCATCAAGGACTTGCTTTGTGAAGAGCAGACTACAACTGGAGCACCCGGTGGCCTCTTTTCCAAGAACACATTTTCTTTGCATGCTGATTGCCCTTTATCTTCCACAAGGCACAGACAGCACCGAATGTCCATTGGTATAGCAGGGAACCGTGCCGGTTCCCAGAATCAAGTTGCCCAGGGTCACCACACGAAGACCTGGGTAATGTTTACAACTTCTAATGGGGCTGCAGTGCTGAGGTGAACTGCTGTGACAATGCAGGGGAAGAGGAGAAAGCAGCGGGGGAGGAAACGTAGGAAGGAGGAAGGAG
The DNA here is from genome assembly GCA_004026905.1 of Hystrix cristata. Classification (NCBI taxonomy): domain Eukaryota; kingdom Metazoa; phylum Chordata; class Mammalia; order Rodentia; family Hystricidae; genus Hystrix; species Hystrix cristata. The sequence goes on along the minus strand of PVJO010018371.1, from coordinate 11,204 downwards.
ACAGGAATGTGGGCAGAGGGCAAGGAGAATCAGGAAAATAGTATAAAGAAATATAGGAATAAACTCCAATGGTTCCCTGTTATCAAAAGTAATACTTCCTTATGTTCAAATTAAAGAAATTATTAAATGCAATTTTCTGAACCAGAAAATTCATTGTAAGTCATATTTGAAGTATTTTAAATTTAGACAGGGAAATAATTCACTCATTCTTGGCACTCAGCACCAGACGATGTATTCTTGCAATTCAGATTTTTACCTGACTGCTGTCACACTAGGCAACAAGCTTTTCTAAGGATGGAGTCAAGGCCTCCAGTACTTCATGCAGCTTGTATGTGTATTGCAAAATTATTCAACAAATTTATATGAGCTCTAATAAAAAGTGCCCCTTTTTCCTTTTGAGAACCTCTGCTTTAGAGGTGAGTCAATCATATAAGGATCCCTCGGGTTAACAGGCTGTACGTGTCTGAAGTCTCCAGTGCTGTATCAGCGCCCTTTAGAGCCCAATGCCCTGGGCAGCTGCCTGGCTGGTCTGCCCTTCCGTCCAGTTCTGCTCCCAGACAGTTCCACGGACATTACCTCCACTGCATGGCACTTTTCCAAATGGGCAGTATAGTCTACTGAAAAGAGAATGTGCTCCAGACAAAAGCCCACTTGAGATCGAATCCAGACTCTGTGACAATTCAGCTGTGCAGTACTGGGCAACAGAGAGACAGTGATTCATACCTGGTAGAGTTCTCAAAACTGCTTAACGAAGTCACAAATGTAAAGCGTCTGGCGAAGAGTAGGCGTCCAAACAGTACAGGCTGTTATCGTAATTATTACAGCAATATCCTTGTCTGTTTTCTGTTATTGTAACAAAGTATCTGAGACCAAGTGACTTCCGCAGAAGTTTATATGACTTGCAGTTCTGGAGGTAGGAAATCCAACAACACAATGCTGGCATCTGCTCGACATCTAGTGAGGGCTTTCTGGTTGCATCATAACACAACAGAAGGCATCGCGCGGCAAGACTGAGCAAGTACACAAACTTAGATCTCTCTCTCTTATAAAGCCGCTTATGCCATCATGGGGGAGTCACCCTCTTGACCTCATCTAATCTAATTGCCTGCCAAAAGCCACACTTCCAAATACCATTAAGGCACAAATTTGGGAATTAACTCTCTAACAAATGAACATGTAAAGGTCACACATTCAAACCACAGCAAACAGTGACAAGGATAATAATTGCTGTTGGTGTTAATATGATTGTTACTGTCATCCTCCCACAGGCCTGGCTCAGCTTGTTCCTATAACCCCGTAGTTAGGTCAGTCCCAAAGCCTCTGCCACACCAGGTGAGGCTGCGAATCCCCAGACCCGCCCTGCCTCCTACCTGTCCTGCCCTACTGCTCACAATGTGCTGGAGACTTCTGTTCCAACAGACAAGCAGGTTGTCGGCCAGAACTCACCAGCAGGAGCAAGAGGCTAATGGCCCTACCAACTGGAGGAAAGAAAAATGAGGACACCAAATATATAAATGGCCCCTGTCTGGACAGCTCATGAGAATTATCAATTAAGGACCGAGGATGCTTTGTGTGTTCACATCTTCTTGGTTATGGGAATGATGGTTGTGATGTAGCATATCACACTTAATCGCTTCAGCTCATCAATTACTGGCCAGGGAAGGGAGGGAGTATGGCCCGCTGCCAGGGAAGACCTGTAATTGATGGTTACCTGAATAGCATAAATCAAGTCTCGCATTAAGTGTAGAAGCAATTAAAAAGAAAGTTGCACTGGAAACAGACAGGTGCTACATCAGGTCAGACTCTCGCTTTTCAGAACCTGACCCCAGCCCTGCAGCCTCGCAAGTCATTATTTGTTATACTCATGGCCGAAGTCACCCTCACTTGAGAGGAGTTGGTCAGCCAACCTCAGTTCTTCAGCGGAAAAGTTCCTGCCTCTTGGAATATTTTGAGCCCTGAGGTTTCACCTTGAGTCACAACTTTGCAAGGAGTTGCTGAGAAATATGAGCTACTACATCCTAAAATGTCTCCTCATCAATTCCTCAAAGCTAAGGTGCCAGGCTGGCCAATAAATCTTATCTGTCACAATAACTTATATTGGGGAATTAAAGGCTCGTGACTAGAACCCACATTAAGCGACATCATCTCAGATTTCATTTCACAAGCTTGGCTGGTACTTGTGCCATTAAATGTTGCCCCTGGATATCCCCAGTCCACTGAGTCACCTGCCATCCCTTTCCTAGTCTTTTCTTTTCCAGAAATTTTCTTCAGTGTCTCTCACATAGATCAGCCGTTTCCCTTCTGGTGCCATAAGCTTCTTGAGGCCAGGAACCATGACCTACGATACCATCCACTGTGAAAGGTCCTAGTAAGCATTACCAGGAAATAAAACATTTCACATAAGCACTTAGAATATAACAAGCACTCTATAAATGTTAGCATAAATATCATTATTCTCATTCCTAGTCACATTCCCCACACTAGTGAAATATTTGACACAACGAAGACATTAAACATATATTTACAGGATCACAGTCATTTTTCTCAAAATTTTGGGTCCATAAGTGCTTGAGAATTTGGAAAACTTTTCAGATTTGAGAAAGAGAGTGTGAAGATATACACTATAAGTGACAACATAGCAAGATCTAGAGCAGCATCCCATAATCAAACACATTAACCTGTGTGCATGTCATGAAACACAGAAGTGTTTACTTCAAGCTACATTAATAAAGAATGTAAAATGCTTCATATATCAGATAAGGATTTATTTTGTTGTCAAATAAGTTGGGGCATCAAGTTGACAAAAAAAACATTGAAATAAAATTCAGCTTTCATACTTTCATCTTGCAATTGTGCATAGGAGATTGTGGGCCTGCGTCAAATAAATAAATGAGTGGAGGAGGGCAATCTTCAGCCTCAGTGTCCCTTTCAGTGGAGGGAGATGTTACTATCTATCTTCCTCTAATTCTTTGGGCAAGTTCGTCCCCTGTGTCTTACATCAAATTTGAACAATGAGCATGCTAGGTTCAAGGACACTCCCTATTCAATACATTTTCTAAGGAAGCCATTGCTCTACCTTAGCTCATTCACTTAGCTTCAAATAGTGCACAGAGAAAGGATAATGGGTGCATTTGTAGAGTGGGCAACTCTGTAATTCACAGACCTGTGACCTTGAGTAAGACTCTTTACCTCTCTTAGTTGAAATCTCCTTTTCCTAAGAGGGGTGGATAGCTAACACTTACTAAGAAATGTTGTCCATATTTCACAGATAAGGAAACTGAGGTTCAGAAGAGTTAGACAACCCCAGCCCTTTCTGTCTCAGTAGAGAGAGCGAGTTGAGAGAATGGAGGCTGGAATCTAGGGCCAAGCCAAAGTGCTACCAGATACGTATGCAAAATAGGACAAAGATGACAATGTAACAAATTGCAAACCTGATGCCTCCGCCCACCTACCTGCTAGCTTTTTATAAAACAACAGCCTTAGCAAGGATGAGTGTGAAATTAACAACCAAAAGAAAGAAACAGTGAGTTGGAAATACCCAAGTGAGGGAAAAGCAAGGACCACTTAATTGTACAAATCAAGGTGTTATATTTTACTTCCAGCTGAGAATGCAAATGATGTCATCATCAACTATTCTTTGGCAATATTTCTTAGTATTCAGAGTGCAGTTGTATGGTCTGAAAACAATTTAAACTGAACAAAAACTAGTGCTTCTTTGACTGATTCTGATATTGGATTCTTCCCTTTCCCTCCCCATAAGCACAGTCTCTTCTGTGAGTACGCAGTGAGTCAATCGGGTACATCTTGATGGTTGAATAAGCTCTTTGATTTTTGAATTATTTTGAGATTAACTGAATTTGAAATGTGGGCTGCCTGCAATGTCTTGCTGGCACAAAAAGATGAGCTTTGTTATTGACAGAGAAGACTTACCAATGATATTTTTTATCATTATTCTCCTGTGCAGAACTTGTATTCACTTCAGCCTGGCCCGGCTGCCTGAATGGGTGTTTTGAGGCCAGGTTCAAAAGTGCAGTTCACAATCTTCTCCCTCAAATTCTGTAAACAGCTACACGGCATGGGTGACTCTTCTGCCTGGGAGACCAGATACGTATTTCTTGCCTCAATCAAAGAACATTGTCCATTATATTAGGGTTTTTGCTAACTTGCATAATTCCCCAAATGAATAAAAGCTGCCATCCAAGAATCATATTATGGGAAAGTTGAAACAGACCGTCACTGGAGCTATTTCAAAGGTTTCTGTGTGAGACCTACAATTCTCTTCTGGGTCCCAAAGGAAACCTAGTAATTTCACTTCAGCCTTAGGGCCTGTGTGTGGACTCTAAAATAATCAAGCATTCCTTATCTTTTCCTTATTCCCTTAGTAACTGCCATTCTTTCTCTTCACTCTCCTTTTTTCCCTGTATTTATTTTCTTCAAACCAGACTTTGCTATCTGGTTACTGCTACTTAAAATGACTACTTATCTATCAAAATCGCCATCTTTTCTCCCTTGCTACTTACTCCTAATTTTGATATTCTCTTTTCTTTATTCCTTTTAGGCTACGGTGTCATAGCTTATCCTTCCTTCTTTCAGTTTTTCTTCAATTTATTCCTCTACCTTACTAACCCTTGCCTTCCACGTAGCAAAACACTCTTTTGACCTCTCCTACAGACAGTGGCTGTAGCACAACACATGTGAAAACATGCACACAGTAGGCACAACATGGTTGGGGTAGTTGGTCCACTCAGCCATCTATGAGGAATTCTGCTTAAATGCATCAGTCAGACCAGTTTTAAATGACTATGCAGTAATCTGGAAATGATAGTGTTTCTGAAGCACTCATACATTTTATATTTCTGTTATTCACGGTAAACATCATGTACCAAGTGTTTATAGGACCAATGGCCTAGAGACACGATTGTGCCTTAAAAAAAAAAGAAAGAAAGAAAAAGAAAGAAAGTCAACAGGCCACACAAAAGCCCTTTGGGAAGCAAGCCAGCAATCAGTTAGGCAGTCCCTGAGCATGATGACAGGTGAGAGAGAGGCTCAACTATGAATACAATCCGGAGAACTGCTGAAACTTCAGCCCTCCCAGATCTCTCTTTCTGTCTCAAATTCATGGTCAGGAAGAGTAGTGACGCCCCTGGCAACTGAGAAACGGCAAACCTCCTGTACATTTATTTCCATAGGTCCTCTCTGCTCCTCAGTCAATCTGTAGACCACCTTGAAACCCTTCCTTTCTATTATCTTCCTTGTCAATCCCAATAAACTCCAAGCTGAAATCAATGGACAGAAACACCTCTTCTCTATCAGTGACACCCCGCTTTTAGCCAACACAGCAGCAATAACTTGGACTCCTAAGGTCATACAAAACCTCTACAGATATGAATATTTTTGCTATTATTCCTACCATTAGTATAATTGCAAGCAGCTTGAGGCAAGAGCTGTGTCATTTCTACATCCCCTAGTGCTTCCAACAGGATGCCTATCACACAGTAGATGCCCTATAAATATGTATTGGATTGAGTTGTACCAGTCAGTGTTATTATCAGTATTAAATTACTCTCCTGCTTCCCACTTTATTCACTACAGACATCTGCAACCTTCTACTTCGACTTGGTCTTTGCTTGATTGCTGAAGACAAAGAATGAAACTGTCACTTTAAATTCGATGGCCTTCCCTTTATTGAAAGCTAATCACGCACAAGGTTTTTCTCTCCCACTGATACCATATGAGGAAACAATTAGCAATATTTTTTCTGATGTCAGTAAATGACCTCAATATTAATCTTATCAGGCTTGCATCTTTGGGAAGTTTATTCAGAAATCAATTCAGGTTGCATTATAAATCAAAAAGAAGAATAAAGCAATTCATAGCTTTCTCTTCTACTAATGTGAACACATCGGTTAGGTAATACCCTGATTAAAATCTTAGGGTTGTGTCGCAAATGATCTATTCAGTTTTTCTTTTTCAGTCATATATTTAGTTTGCTAATCTTCTGAAATCATTTGTTCCAATAACTGCTTCTCTATCTCCTGTCCGCTCACTCATTCATGCTCTCACAGGTTTATTTTCCCCAGAATACTAGACACACAGACCACTATTTTCATTTCTGCCTATATGCGTGCCACTCAATAATGGGCATATCTTCTAAATCAAAACTCAGTTCTCAACTTATGCAGTTCATTAAATATCTGCATTAGAAATATCTCCATTTCTCTCATCTTCCTTTCAGTATCACCCAATAATGCTGACTACTTTGATGATCTGCATAATTTACTTCTAACCCTGTTACTTTCCTGTGCACATGCAGACTCCAATATAAAGGTCCCAATTTGCTCTGGTCAGTGCACTAAATTTAGCAGACTTTCAGCCAGATTTCTTCTAGCTATTCTTCTGAATGTCCATGAACTCTGTGACTCTTTCCACAGCAATATATTCTATTTCAAGATTGAAATGAGCCTAGAATATACAATGATATATCATTACATTCCCCCAATTATTTAATGAGTTGGTAATGATCCTGTTTATACAGGTTTCATAGTCTTTATTTCTGCTGAGGTCCACTTCTCTTTAACCTCTCAGCCACTGACACAATATATTTTACTTTCTCAAATCCTATCAGAGGAGTCTGTTTTTTATAGCTTTGTATATTCTTTCCCTTCCCTGATCAATGTTACATGGAGTTAGATTAGCCCTTGTGGAGTTCAGTCCATTTGTTAAGGATTTTTTTCCCATTTGCTAGGTAATAGATTTGTTTAGCAGCAAGTATTCCATATATAATAATTTGGCTACACACTTTCCAGCCACGGTTGTATGAGAAGTCTGTGTCAAAGAGCTCAGCTGCTGAAAAATTTTTACCCTAGGATTTGTATGATTTTACATATGCCCTAAATGAGACCACATTGGCTGCTGTAAGGAAACTAGACTACAGAGATGAACACAGACAGGGAGACCAATTAATAGACTCTTTGAATAATCTAGGTGAGAATAAATGGTACTTTCCAGTATCCTACAGGACATATTTTAAACTTAAGAACAAGATTTTGTGACAGATTAATTCGGAGTGTAGAGAAAGAGAAGTTATAGGCAGTACTAATGCTTTAGGCATGAGCAACTAAAAGAGTAGAATTACCAACTAATGAAATAGGTAAGAATAGGTTTGGAGAAGAATCAAGAGTTGGAGTTTGCTTATGTTACGTTTGAGATGCTTTTCAACATTTCAGTGAAAATAAACATTAGGTAGTTAGCTGTTTGATTCTGTACTTTAGGGAAGGATTTGTACTAAGGTTATAAAGATATGAGCAGTCAGGGTATGGATGGTTGTCAAAGCCATGAGCTTGGATAACCATCAAAAGAGGGCGGATAGATAGAGTTTTAAAGAGTGAGCTCTATCACACTCCAACAGTCGGAAGTCATAGAGATAAAGGAAAACCAGCAAAAATAATCACTAATGAGTGTCCACTATAGTTTGGATCTTGAGTATCCCCCAAAGTGTTCATGCAGTAAAGTTTCCTGGTGTGGAGATATTGGAAGGTGCAGAACCTTTAAGACGTGTGGCTTAATGGAAGGTCTTCCACTCAAGGCAGCATGCCCCTCCCTCTTCCTCATGTGCTTCCTGGCCATGAAGCAAGTGCCCAAAAGGAATGGTACTATCCAGTCATGGAATGAAACTTCTAAAACCATGAGTCAAAAAAAATAAAAAATAAAAAAAAAAAACCATGAGTCGAAATAAACTTTGTCTCTTTATAAACTGATTTTCTCAATGTGACAGTTGAGCTTAATTTTCAATTTGATTGTCCTGGGAGCCACCTAGGGGATTAGTAAGGTACACTTCTGGGCGTGTCTGGGTAGGTCATGGAGGCATGACCTTGGATTCCATATCTCTCCGGCCCTTTCCTCTCTGGCACTCTTCTCTTGTGCTCTGCTTCCAAGCCACTACGAAGTAATCAGCTTTGTTCCACCATGACATTTCCACCTTGGAGCCTGCTGAGCATGGATTGAACCCTCTAAAATTCTAGCCAGATTAAACCTCTCCCACTTTAAACTGTAGGCATTGGGTGTGTTTTTCCCAGTAAAGGGAAAGCTGATGTGGGTATTTTTTATAGTGACAGAAAGCTGACTAACATAATAGCTAAAGAGAAAATAAAACAGAATCGTATCTTAACAGACAGGTGAATAAGGTGTTCCAAGGAAGAGGGAAAAATCAACTGTGACAAATACAGCTGAAAAGGCAAATGCGATAAGGATTGAGAATTAGATACTGGGTCTGGCGACTTGTTGAGTATAAGTGATTCGTTGAAGCATTTCAGTGGAGAAGTATAAAAGCTTAATGACAGTGGGTTCAGGAGAGAAGCTGCTCAGAATCCATCTTAATACTATGCCAATTGGGGGGAAAATGCTCCTCCCCATTGTGGTTAGGTTTAATAGGACAGTACTTTTCTCCTTCACCTCTTTGTCCCACTGTGAATGCCCAGCTGTCCAGATCCTTCCTGCACTAGTCCCCTGATATAGCCAAGAAGCAGTCACGTGACAAGTACAGCCAGTCATATGTTCTGTTAATAGTCTGAACTTTTAGTAAGCAAGGAAATAGAAGTCAACCTTTTTGGTGAAAGTAGTGGCCACACAACAGCAGCAACATCCTAATGAGGCAATTCCTGTGGTGACACAACGTTACTATGGTCACTAGAGCTTCTCTTTTTAATTTATTTTTAATTAGCATGTGTTTGCAATACATAATGAATACAGTCGGGACATGTACCTATTGCATCTTAATCCTGTTTACTTCCCTTCCTTTACCCTACCTCCTGTCTCCTTCCATCCCTTGACCCCCTTCCTGTCTGCAAAAGGTCTTCTTTGTTTCTGATCTTTGGAAGCCTGAGTCTCCAGGCTCCCTTCAATTATATGAACCCTTGTTGTCCTCCACAAATATAAGTATCTCGCACTAACCGATTGTGTGACTGGAGCTCTTCCTTCACAAATGTATCCTTTAGTTTTATGTAGCAGAGTGAGCTCTGTTTCTTGCAGCCCAGGACCACAAGTCACACTGTAGTAAAACCTCATCAGAAGGTTGGGTCATTGGCTAATAGTGGCAAGAGTTTTCAGGGCAGCTGGTATTCTAGAGAATCTGGCTTGAGTTTTTCAGCAAGAGGCCAAGGGTCAAGGAGGGTTTGTTTTTCCTTGAAGTTTTTGCTGGAATAGCAACAGACTCAAAACTGAATGCATTATCTATTATTCAGTTCAGCACATATGGTTTATACCACAAACCTGATAACTCAAATGCAAAGAAGAAACAAAACCAGTGAGGGGTAGACCATGACGGAATAGTTGGTGAAGGCCACAATGGTTGTCCAAATATGTGGCAAAATGGGACTTCTTAATCTACTCATTTTTCCTAGTATATTATTTTGCCACATGATATTACCCTTGATGAATTTAAATATACAATCAATCCTTTAAAAGAGGAGAGGAAAAGTCTATACAGTGAAGATCAATCAGAAATAAAGTAGCTATGGAATAAGTGTCTACCAGTGAAAAAGAGGCCACATTAAATGTACATTGCAGGCCAAACCTATGATCTCATCTATGTTACTTTCATTTCCTGAGACTATGCATCTCTAAATTTACCCTACAATAGTAGTTCTCAAATTTGAAACTATCCCCAAAGACTCTAGTTTAGTAAGTCAGTGTTATAAACTCTAATCTCCCCAAAGGTGGGACTTGGAACAATGCTTGACTCAGGTAAGTAAATTAATTTTTAAATCTCATACAGGCAAAGAAAGATTATTTTGCATTGAATTTTGGAGGGTACAATCATTTCTTAATTCTATGAGAAATTACTTGCTTCTTGGAACTTGTCATTACAGGCCATAATTTGTACTTGTTTGACAAGAATATGATATTTGAGCATTTCATCCTAGTCCAAGTCAGGAGAGAAATATTTTCTAAATCCAAAGCAATTTTTACCCTGTCCCATGTGTGAATAAGCAGAAATAGAGGGCAACATTGCTTTAGGATAATAATAATAATTAAAATAGGGATTATTTTGGGATTCTTATTGTATGCTACAAACTGTTTTAAGTATTTTATATATAATTTTTGATGATCTAGCTCAAGCATAAAGAGGGAAATCCAGATAGGAAAAAGGTGAGGGCATAATGGTAATTATAAGAATAACAAGAATATTCACTGGGCTTTCAGTATAAAGCACTCCTCTAAGTGTTTTGCATGAATTTTCTATTTCATACAATCCTCACAACAACCCTATGTGATAAGAACTATTATTATTCTCACTTGATACATTAGTAGAGGAGCAGTCCTTTGAGAGGTAGTGACTTATTTGCAAGTTCAGAGTTAGCTAGTAGTAAAATCAAGATTCAAAGCTAGACTTCTATGACTCCGAAACTAAACCCATACCCACTGAGCTACATTGTCTTTCGTTATGGTACTTTATGTTTTGTCTTGAATCTGACTCTGACAATTCAAATGAAACAATATGTGGGAAATGACTTCACAAACAGTATAATGCCACAGAAACATATTCATTAATCATATTATTAATTTATTTATTGAGCATATATTAGGTTCCTTTTTAGGCAGTAGAGATAGTGTTGGATGATGAAGATAGAGCTGTGAGCCAGGTAGGCATAGCCGCTACCCTTAAGCAGCCCAGAGTCAGGGGAAGAGTAGATTACCAAAGAATTTTGATGAAATGGGGGATACAGAATGAGAGATGCATGCATAGTTGTTATGGTATTATGGAGCCATTAAAAGGGCTATTCATATACCCTGAGAGTAGAGTGGATAGAGAGAAACCGTTTCCTAAAGAAGATAGACCTAACTTTAAAAATACACCAAATTATACAGGCCAGGACTATGAGGGAGAGAAGGGCATTCTAGACAAAATGGGTGGTATATACAAAGCATACAAGCAAGAAATGGCATGGCGTAAGGAAAGAATGAAACTTATTTTCAAGGTAAGGCTGGAAAAGTAGGCAAAAGCAGATCCTGGATGCCTTTCTATGGCATATTAGGTAAATTGCACTTTATTAGGTAAGTAATAAGGAAGCTTAAAGCAGAGAAGTGACAAGGTCAGACTTCAGTATAGAAAGATCTCCCTGGTCGCAGTATGGAGAATAGATTAGAAGCAAAAATATCCGAGGTCAATTGGGAAACTGTTCTTAGAGTTCAGAGGTTATGAGTAG
>PVJO010018370.1:0-36855 GCA_004026905.1 Hystrix cristata | reverse complement strand
CCCCGCGCCAAAAGCCCGGCCCGGCCCGGCCCGGCCCTTGCTCCCGGGATGCTCCGCGCAGCCTCCCGCCTCTCCTCCCAGTGTACGTCGCGCGGAGGATTCCACCAAAATTTCCTCTTTCCCCGCCAGTCCCCCCGGGATCCTCGGCCACACCAGCTCATCCAGAGAGAGGGCAGGCTCAGGGCCGCCTCCCAGCATGCTGTGCGGGAGGGTTCGCCCCACTACTCCATTTTTCCAGGCTACCTTGCCACAGGAGACTACAACTCCCAGCATTCTCCGCGCGGCGACGCAGCGCGCGCAGCCCCGGGACCCGCCCCCGGTAGTCCCCGCCTCTGCCCGCCAAAGTCTGCGCGCGAAAGCCGTGGTGCGAATCTGGGGCTGCTGGGTGTCCCGTGCCGAGCGAGTGTGGCGTCCAGGACAGCGGCGCGCAGGCAAGTGGGGCCGCTGGCGCGACGCTGGGGGTGGGACACCGACCGTGCTGAGGGCTCTGGGCCCAGGGCTTCGTCGGGTCTGGGTGGCGGCCGAGGAGCGGGCGTAGGGACGATGAGGCGGCCGAGAGCTCGACAGAAAGGGGTGTGCGCGGGCAGCGGGCTGCCGGCCGCACGGAAGAAGAGGAGTTAAGCGGAGGATGAACGAGGGCCTCAGCCAACTGGACGCTGAAGGGTCCGAGGAGAGACCTGGGGCGGGGCTACCTGAAAGGGGCGGGGCACAGGGATGTTTTTGTGTTGGGCGTGGTCAGGGTTTGATGAGGTGGGACCGCCTGCATGGCTGGGGGCAGTGGCCAGGTTAACTCAGGGCGCGGTGTTCATACTGGTGAGGCGGGGGTCGGTCAGTGTAGGTAAAGGCCTGACAAAGGGAACCGTCTGGGTAGCGAGAAGTCCGACCCTGTGTGTGCCTGATGATTCGCAGAAGCTAGGGAAAGGAAGAACTAGACAGCAAGAAAAGGGCAAAGGTCTGGGAACGGAGTGGGGGGGGCAGACTTCCTTTCTGGTATCCTTCCTGTAGCCCTAGGCAGGCAGGCTGTCTCTCCGGTCTCAGTGTCTCCCTTGTCTTTTGAGAGATTCTGAGTTGTTTTAAGTCTAAGAGAATGAGAAAGAGTAGCATGTTTAGGGGAAAGGTGTAAAAATGTTTGACAAGCATAAGATGTGAGTAGGAGAGCAGACAATCCTAGAAACGGGAGTCTTTATTAACTAGAAACGAAGACATTCGGACTTGAGCTTTCTAGCCTGTCATCAGCAGTTCACCAAAGACCGATTTATATCTCTCCTCATCACAGTGGCCTCCAAGTTTTGAAAGGTCCTGATTTTCAATCCTGGATGTTTAAGCAATGATGCTTTTGCTACTTGAGTTTTTGGGAGAATCAAAACCATGTGTATTGGCCAATGCATTCAGTTCCAGGCACTGCTTTAGGCCCTGTGGATATATCACTGAACAAAATAGGCAAAATCCTTATCTTCACGGAACTCACATTTTAGCCTTTCAACTGCTCCAGTAGCCACTAACAACATTGCTATTTAAGTTTAAACTAATGAGAATCAAATAAAAAACCCCAGCTGCTCAGTCTCACTAGCTGCGTTTAAAACATTCTGAAGTCACACGTGGCAGGAGTTACCATGTTGGACAGCGCATAGAACATTTCTGTCCCTGCAGAAAGTTAAGTTAGATGGTGAGAGTGAGACAAATACTTACCACATCAGGTTGTAGTAAACACTGTGTAGAAAAAGAGTGAGGGGATAGCGTGATGGGGGGGCAATCTTCCTGTTCAGGGAAGGACTCTGTGAGGGTTGTTGTGGAGGTTGAATAACTGAGCACGTAAAGCTCCTAGCCAGGGATGCCTTCATTAAAGTGGACAGGAGAGTGAATATACCTTTCTGTCCCTGCCCCTTAGAATTTTAGCAGCTAAGTCCCTAACCTGTCTTTGTGAAACATTCTGGGAGACACTTGGCTCACTGCCTGCTCCCCAAATGGCCCTGATGAGCCTTGTTTAGAAATTAATGCGTTTGTTGACTCCAGAATTGGGTCTGGGTTCCTGGCGCCAGCACTGTGCTGGCCAAGGCTGTCGAAGACAGACGCAGGTGTGGCAATGAACGGTACTGTGTGGACAAAGAACGTTGTTCAGACACTAGAGGGGCCCCCATAGGGCAGAGAAGACTTTAGCCGTCCATCCAGAGGTCCTGCTGCTACTTCTTTGCCTTATTGCCAGTGTTTACAATGGAAAGACTTAGTTCCACTTAGAAGTTAACAAAAATAGTTATAATTACTTTCCCATCAATTTCATAGACCTCTTGAATTCTGTTCTCGGGCCCGTGGAAAGTGGTGAGAATGTTCTGTAGACCCCAGGTGACCTTCTTGAGGGTTACCATGTAGTAACCAGTGATTTATTGATTTCATTAATAAGTTTATTTTTAAAAATATTTAATTTTCTACATGTGAAAGGACATGTGAGAAGTCTCCCCCAGCGACTATTCCTCCCAAGATGACAGAAAACATCCATGATGCTCTGTGTATATACAAGCAGATGCTCTGGTTTCCTTCATTTTTTACATAACATAGTAGTGTGCTGCCATGATGTTATGCTTTTTGTGTCAATTGATAGATCTCTGAAGTTGCTCAATAGCTGATTTTTGTAGACTGGTGGATGTAATATTATGAACTGCCACATTTCATGGTCATTTTAAGACTTTGTGTAGTCACCTGAAACAAAAACTTAAAACGTAACTCCAAGGTAAGTGGGAACTTTGAAAATAAACTTTTAAATCCTCAGTGAATTTATTCATATTGGATGGAAAAACAGTGTCCGTATGGTAATAGAGGTATCTCCCCTATTTCTCTGATTTGGGAATTTTATTCTTCACTAGTAAATCTTACTAATAAATCCATTTTGATTCATGAAAACTAGACTTTCTTCTTGAAGAGGAAATCCGTGTTTCTGAATGCAGTTCTGTTCTTTTGGTTTTTTTGGGTTTTTTTTCCTTGAAGAAAGGCGTGTGTGTTGTGTTGGTTTCTTTCTGAGCAAACATTATCCTCAACAACTGTTTGGATTTCTGTTTCAGGAATAACTGACGAGAGAAAAATAGACCCAGAAGGCAGAATTCTCAGCCGTCATGCAGCGGAGTATCATGTAAGGACCGTGGGTATGCCCATGTGCTCACCAAGCCCTTCCTCTTTGCTTCAGATCTGTGCTTTTCCCAGAACAAATTAAGTCAGACTTCAAGTTAGAATTTCCAGGAATTGAATAGTATGGAAAATGGGAAGTAGAATATGGGGGATAGGTAGTACATTATCTAAAACATTTTTGGTTGCAGGGGACAGAAGCTCTAGTCTGGTGGTTTATAACCAAAGTGCTTTAGCCCTCCAGGGAATATCTGGCAGTTACTGGAATATCTGGAGACATTATTGGCTGTCACACTCAGGGGCACAGAGTTTGCCATTGCCATCCACATCTGTTGGAGAAAAGTCAGGCATGTGCCGGATACTCTTCAATGCCCAGGACAGTCCCCCAACAAAGAAGGGCCCAGCATCAATGGCAGTGATGCTTCACTTAAGAGACCCCACAGTAATGCAAGTTGACTTTAGACAAAAAAATAAAGGGGATTCTTTGGTTCACACAGTTGAAAATTGGACTAAATGGCCTCAGCTTAGATGGATTCACTCATCAAAACTTTGTCATTGGGGATCTGTCTCTGGTTGTTCTGCTTCGCTACCTTTGATGGTGGCACTCTCAGGCAGGCTGTCCCTAGATTAGCAATACCAGAGAACAAAGGCAGCACTTCTCAGCTGTCCCAACAATATTTAAAGTTGTGCTTCAGCTTGGGCCTCATGCTTTTCTGAGCCACTGTGGGCACAGGTGTGCCATGCACTGACTGCTCAGGCCTGGGTCGTGTCCACATCTGCTCATAGGCAGGGGACAGGCCAGTCATGTCCCATGTATCGAGAGAGTTCTGGGGGAAGAGCCATCCCAAGAGGAACATGGAGGGGCCATTACAGAAGGAGGGAGCAGGTGCTAGACAGAGCCAGATCTAGACGCGCTGCCCTAGAAATCTGGGAGGCAGCAGCTTAAACAGATCATGGGTTGCGTCTTTCTGAGAAATGTCAGCCTAGTCTGTCCTGTCTGACAGCACCTTAAGTTGTCTTCTGTTCTCTTGCTTTTCTCTCTTTCTCTCTCTCCCTCTGAGACAGGTCTCCCTATGTAGTTTAGGCTGCCCTTGAACTCACTATGTAGCCCCAGGCTGGCCTCAAATTTGTCTTTTTTTCCTTAAGGTTAAACATAAGAGGTCTGTTCTAGGATAGGAAAGGGTGTCAGAAGTTGAAAGGGGCAAGAAGGTTGGAGCAGTGACGGCAAGCCTTTTAGAGACCGAGTACCCAAACTGTGAGCCAAAACCCACTTACAGATTGTGAGATGCCAATACTGCCCGCTGTGTGCTGTTACCTAATGCTCGGCTGCAGGGTGATGGTGCGGAGTCGCATGCCCTAGGTTCGCCAGAGGAATATTGGTGCTATTACCGTTTACCTTTTTCCCCTCTTATGCTCCTACAGGTCATTTTTCTACCCCACAAAAGAGGGTAAAGCAAAGAAGCCTGAGAAGGAGATAAACAACAGCAGCAGAGAAACAGAGCCCCCTCCAAAGTACGTAAGGGAACCAGGACTTGGGATGTTCCTTCCACAGTCAGAATGCTTTTGGTTGCAAGTTTTGCAAACCCAGTTCAAATAGTCTCTGACCCTAAAAGGAATTTTTTAAAAATTTAAGTGTCTGCAAGTCAAGGAACAGATCTAGCTTCAAGCACGGCTGGATCCAGGGCCTCAGACTTGTCTTCCAGCCTCTGATTCCATACATTTTGGCTTCGTTCTGGACCAAAGTTTCTCCACGAGGCAAAGAAGGTGATCACTGGCCACCTCTTGACCTCACACCTTAGGGAAGACCTTGCCTGGGCCACATCTCCCCTGGGCCAGTTCCCTTACCAGAGTATTGACTCAAGCAGACTTAGTTCATATCGCTTATGTTGTACACCGCCCCACCTTCCTCATGTGTCAAAAGGTATCTCATCTACATCAGACTTTCTGTGAGCAGAGATGGACAGTTTACAGAACAATGCTTGGCTCATCATAGCACTCAGTATATGGTGAGAATCAACACCCTTGATTCTCAGATCTGCCTTTTTAGTGTATACACTGCTGTATGTATGTGCGCGTACAGTTTCATTAACCCACTACATGCATCTGTAGTGGTTTAAAAAGCTAGATCATACTGTGTTTACTGCTCATCAACTTGTTTCTTCAGTTAACATTATGCCTTAGAGATTTCTCATCATTCATGAGCACAGGGACCATCTCGTTCATTTTGCCTTGTGCTTTGTGTTCATTTTATGGGTACACTACAGAATTATGTAGCATTTCTCTGTATGTGGATATTAAGGTTGCTTCCAGTGTGTGGGTATAATAGTGGTACACTTTAGTCTGTGTGTGTCCTTGGCATGTGTACAAACATTTTTGTTTCTCTTAGGTACTTATATGGAGAGTTACATGTGATAAATGTAAAGTCTTCAACTCAGAGAAGTAGATAATTTAAAAGTTTGAATTCCTTCCATTATTCACTCCCCAGCTTCACCAGTTTGAGGTCTGTGCACCTAACACAGTTTTGGCACATAAGTACTTGTCAAAGGAAGAGGTGTTTCTCATACTGGATAGCAAGGACTGTGCATTTGGTCACTATTACATCTCATGCAGCCGGGATGATGCCTGACATGTAATACTCAGTAACAGACACTTTTATTTTGAAATAACAGTAAGATTGTGAGATAAGCAAATTGCTCATATATGTATATGTGTGTGTGTGTGCGCGCGTTGGGAAGCGTTTTTTTAAATTAACTTTTTGGAGTCATACACATTTATTCAGAAAATGTCAAGTACCTTCTATGCACCAGGCATTATTTTGGGCCACCTGGGGTCAGCGGTGAACAGAACGGACAGCAGTTCCTCTCCTAGGTTGACAATTCTTTTTGTTTTGCAACAAAAAAGCCATACAGCGCTTTCCATGTGCTGCAGACAAACCCACCTCACCCTTAGCAGTGATGTTCTGTGCAGTGAGTGCCCACCAATGCCACGTGAGAAGTCAGCGGTATATGCGTGGGTGTCCTTGTTCACTCTGTGAGCTCTGTGGGTGTCAGCTGCTCCTTAGTCCCCGTCGCCCTGCATCAGGATGGGCTGCGTCTGCGGCCTTCACACAGTGGGGGCTCAGACCCAGCATCGGGAGGAGTTGGGCTGCTTTAACAGTAAGCAAGTCACAGTGACTTATTTAAAATGCAAGTTGTCTTTCTCTCATGGGAGACTCTGAGGCGAGCAGGCAGGTGAGGACGGGTAGGTCGCCCTGTACCACTAGAGAGTCCGGGGACAGTTTTCATTGTTGCCCTCATCTCCATTGTCCAAGCAAGTGAGCAGGTCAGCTTCAGGGTTTATATAAGCTGGAGGGCAGCAGTTGGAGCTGGCTGCGTGCATGTCAGGCCACTTGTGTCTATCCTGTTGGCCAGAACTTGGCATGTGGCCACACCTACTGCAGGAGTGGCTGGGGGTGTAGTCCATGGCTGGGTACTGTGTGCCTAGCTGAAACTGCTAGAACTGAAAGAAAGGCCTCCATGTGGATGTTGGAGGCCGGTCCCTGTCCTAGATAGGTTCTCCATATCCTCCTCAGCATCACCTGCTAAAAGATGGGCACCGAGGAGGTCTCTGGAGACAGGATGGAGGAATGGGTGGATGATTAAGGGTTTCCAGTTGGGTGTGGTGGCACATGGCCTGTAATCCCAGCACTCTGGGAGGCTCAGGCAGGAGGATCTCAAATTCATGCCCCACCTGGGCTATTTAGTGACTTGGTGAGACCTTGTCTCCAAATAAAAAATAAAAAGGGGCTTGAAATGTGCTGAGTTCTGCAAAAAATAAAATCAAAATCAAAGAATAAAGAGCATGCCAGTGAGGCACCTGAAAATATTCACTGGGCGGTTGAAAAGAAAGGAATACAATGCAGCGCGGGAGCTGCAACGCTGCCTGATGTACGCCCGCATTTCTCTGCCTTCCAGGGTGGCGCTGAAGGAGCGCAATGGGGTGGCCCCTGAAAGTGACTCTCCAGTGAAGAGGCCGGGGAGGAAGGCAGCCCGTGTCTTGAGCAGCGAAGGAGAGGAGGAAGATGAAGCCCCGAGCCCCACCCGAGACCAGGTAGGTCCCCATCAGCCGCTCGCCTGCCCCGGAGCTATGGGTCCAGGTGCTCCCTGCTGCACAGGGCTCCAAACATTTCTCAGGAGGCGGGCGAGAGCAGTGGCTGTGCACCAGAGCAGACGGCTTGGTCATGAGGCTCTGACCTGGGAGGAGGGACAGGCCCTTGACCTGTCGTGCTTCCCCTGTAACGTGCGCTTCTGGTGACAGCTACGAAGTCTGAGTGAGTCAGTTCACCACAGATCTGAGAATACTGCCTGGTACAAAATAAGGGCTCGCCTATATATCCAGTCTTTCCTGTGGTCGGAGAGCCTTTCACCTCCTCCAAACACAGCAGGCCATTTCTTCCTGTTTGAAAGTCATCTGATGCCTGTGCAGTGAGCTGTGGTGATGGCAGGTCCTGTTACCCGCCTGCTCAGACCCCCTGGCATTGCCAGCTCAGGCAGCAGAGTGTGCCCTGGAGACCCCCAGGCCCCTGTGATCTTCCTCTCTTCCCCTGCCCGCCCCATCTTCCATTTCATCTACAGATCTCTGCTGGCTCTCTGCACTCCAACGTCTCACACACCAGGTGGGCTTCGCCTCTTGGCCACGTACTCTTTTTCCCTACCTGGCACGTGGCTCTCATTCTCTTCAGGGCTTTGCTCAGATGTCACCTCAGTGAAGTCCCCAGATGGTACTCATTAGTTTCTCATTATTTTGCAGATCTGAGGGTTAGGACGTTAGGGTTAGGGTGTGGGCAGTGCTTTTCGTTTCTGGGGGCTGTAGGGGATAATCCGTTTCTCTACCTTTTCCAGCTTCTAGAAGCCCCTTTCTCCACTGGGTTGTGAGTCCTAGTCCAGGCATTGCAAGGGAGAGTGGAGAGCTGGAATACTTGAAATCAAGGCATGAGTAACAGTGGCTCAGGCAAGATGAAAGTTTGTCTCTCTGTGAGCATAAAAATGCAGGATTTGTGTGTCAGTCTCACAGTGAGAGACCGAGGCCCTTCTCTGTTGTTGCTTGCTGTCCCCAGATGCCCTGTCAGAGTGAGTGTTGACTGGACTGTCAGGAATAGGTAGGCGCTCAACCCTAAGTGGATTTATTAGAACCAAGGGGAGTCTGCGTCATTTCCTTCTACCTTGTGTTGAACTGAGGTCCATGACCACACTAGCAGCCATCAGGGCTGGGCCAGCATACAGGTATTCATAGCTAAAAACCAAAGATTCTCTTACCTCAGAAAACAGAACTGTTATCGGGTGCACTATGCGCGAGAATCTGGGGCCATGAAAGTACACTGGCAGGTGGAGTGCTGGCCCCAGGTGAGACGGGGCAGCCTAGACTGGGCCTAGCCATCGGGTCAGCAAGAGGAGTCAGCACAGAGACGGGCTCAGGGTTCCTGCTCAGTGTTTGGGAGCTGAGACTTCTGGGTGGTCCCTCCTTGCCCTCACTCTGGAACTGCTCTCTTTACCTTTCCAGAAGCCTGGGCCAGACTCCCCACCGGGGTCTCCTCCCAGCCCTGCTACGTGTTCCAAGGACAGCCCTTCCCTGTCAGACACGTCCCCCATGGACGTCTCCCCGTCGGGAATCCCAAAGCGTCTCACAGGTAAGGACACCAGGCCCCCTGCCCCTTTGGCAGCCATATTTCTCTCGGCTTGGGTTTGAGCATGAGTTGACTGTCCTCACAGTGGCCATGATCTTAGCATTATGGTTAAGAGCACAACCACCATCCACCAGCCTTGTGGCCTTGGGCAGATGACTGACCTCGGAGCTTCAGGTACTTTACCTGTTTGACAGCTGATCATAATTACGGCCCTGGAGCCAGGAGTGGTGGCGCACACCTATGAGCCCAGCACTCGCTGAAAGCCAGTGTGAGTTGCACATCCCTAATCCAAAATCTAAAATGTTCCAAAACCAAAGCTTCTTGAGCTTTACATCAGTCCAGCTGGTAAAGTCTATGCAAATGTTCCAAAATTGAAAAACTGAAATGCCTCTGGTTCCAAGCATTTCAGATAAGATATATTTAGGGTGCACTGGATCTACTTAGTAAAAACTTCACAGTATTTTTAGAATAATACAGATGTGTGAAGCTACTCTTCTAACTGACTTTTATGAAACCTAGACACAGGTAAAGTATTGCTGATGAAAACTTGGTGTCTTAGATGTGTATTTGGTGCGGTACATCAGATTTTGAAGACAGCATAAAAAACAGAATATTGTTATTTCATACTGAGTACATGTTGGGATACGTTCAGTTTTTTTTCTTTTTTAACTTGGCTGCTGTAAATGTTTAAGAGCTGCTGTGTGCTTCATTGAATGCTTCCCTTGGGCAGAGCTGGTAACGGGTCACTGCAGGAGTCTGGGAGTTGGGGAGCCCAGAGGAGGTGCCCCTGAGCTGAGTCTCGGCAGTGGGCAGGGCTGGTTGTGTTGGGGAGGAGCAGCCTGCAAAAGGGCCTCAAGGTGGGAGCAGTGTGGCATGCCCAGGAGCCCTGAGATGCCCCAGTGTTTCTGGAGAATAAGATGCCCTTTAAGAAGGAGGGAGAGAGTCTGATCGTGCACGGCGTCTTGCACAGGGCCTTGCACGCCCAGCTAAGGAGCCCGGGCTCCCTTCTGGGAGGGAGCTCCACCAGTTCAGCTGTGGAGGAAGCAGAGTATGTGGCAGGGGGCAGTTTGGCCAGCTGGAGCGAGATTCAGGAGGATGCAGTGGACGTCAGCCCTTAGCCGTGATAAAGCGGGGGATGTGGAGTTGTGTTGGACAAGAAGGAACAGTGCAGCTGCGGCTGAGAGAAGGTCCCCCCATTAGTCAGCTTTCTGTCACTGTGATTAAACACCTGGAAGAAACCTTTAAAGAAGGAAAGATTTATTTCGACTCACTGTTTCTGAGGTTTCAGCCCATGATCAGCTGGCTTTGCTGACTTGTGGTCTGTGGTGAGGCAGAGGAAAGCTGCCCACCTCCAGGCAGCCTGGAAGCAGGGTGGGGAATGGGGAGCGGGGAGAGAACATGAGAGAGTGAGCCAGACCCCTAAACCCCAAACCATTCAGAGCCGCACCCTCGGTTACCTGCTTCCTCCAGTTGATTAGGCGCCTCTTCCTAATAAGCCCATTGAGGTAGGACTTGGGTGGATTACTCCACTTGATGAAGTGAGAGCTGTAACAATCCAGGCACTACTCAGAAGCCCGTGAGCTCTACACGCTGCTGCACCGGAGACCAAGCCCCTAGCACACGGGCCTCGGGAGACGGCACCTCCGAATCATAGAGCTGCTGTGGGCTCAGGGCCAGGGAGGAGCTGGCAGATGATCCAGGGGGAGACAGTGGAGTACTTGGGGCTGCCTTTTAGTGAGTTCTTCATGATTACGTCTGTCTGGAATCTGTTAGAAGCAGATTCTGACATCCTGAAACAAGGATTCAAATGCAAGTTGTTTCTTGGTGGGGGGACAGGAAACATAGGTAATTTGGAAGGAGGACTGGCGGCCACCACAGGGCAGCTGGCGCGTCACCAGGGAGGCCTGGGCAGCGCTGCGGGGATGTGCCCCAAGTGACCCTGGGCTGAAGGGAGCGAGGATTTTGGCACTGCCTTTCCTCCCGGGACCGTGGACTTCCTGCTCTTTTCAGGCCTCTGAAGTTCTAGGAAAGCTGTCTGAAGGGTGCAGAGATAGCAAGATCCTAGAGGTGCATGTGGGGTGCTGAGAGCACTCGTTCAAGTCAGGGACTATGCCCGGGACGTCCGTCATTGTTTACTTGTTGAGATTATTTCCATTCTCCAGATGCAGGAAGAGACACAGCGAGGTTAAATGACCTGTCCAAGGTCACACAGCCAGGAAGCAGAAGTAGGGCCTCCAGGGTAGCCTGTCCTGGGACAGTAGCTATGGGCAGATGCAGGAGTGGGGTGCTCCCCAGACCTTTTCAGGCCCATTGGTGGATCTGGCCCCACTGGGGTGCGAATAGACACACTGGCCAGCGAGGCCAGCGACACTGAGCCTTTTGCCTCTCCAGCTCGGAAACAGCTCCCGAAACGGACACTTCAAGATGTCCTGGAAGATCAGAGTGAGGACGGGGACAGAGGAGCCAAGAGGAGGAAGGAGGAGAAAGGTGAGAGACCCGGAGGAGTGTGCGTGTGTGTGCGTGTATGTGCAGGGAACCTTTGGAAGGCAGGTGTGCAGAGGTAGCACAGGGTGCTCGCACCTCTGACTTGATGCAGGAGTCTGGGGCTCGAATGTGTCAGTCGGGATTCCACACCCGCACAAGACTTGTCATGAAAGCGTACTTTTGTTTGACCATCTTAATTCAGTATCCATTCATACATATTTTCACATTTTTATCTTCTGTTTTGATATTTGTTTTATGGAAAATATTTTTCTTCAGAGGGTTTCTTTTTCCTTTACATTTTACTATAAAGCAGAGGTTCCCAGGACTTTCTTGGTTCGTAGTACCCTTAGCGTCTTGGTAGTTTTTTCACAATGCTCTTAGGCCAACACCAACAGTTCCATTTATTAAATAGGTTTTTTTTTTTTAAATAAAAGAAAACAATTTATTTGACAATGGGAAAGGGGGAAAAGAGAGTTGACAGACAGCTACTCAGAACGAGTTGGGAGAATTTGAAAGTGAATTGTTCCTAAGCAGTTATGTTTGAACAACTGTTAAATAGTGCATATACATTGAAAGAAAAAACAGTATCTGTACTTGTGTCTGTCTTTAACCATTGCAACTTGCACATTGATGCGGTGTGCCCTGGACACGGCTCTGTCTCAAACTATGGAACTGAATAGAAAACCGCGCCTGCCATTTGCTATTCCATGTTGATTTACACAGTATGTGGTTTTTAGAACAGCGGGAACAAAGACCTAGCTGTACAGAGGTGCAGCAGCATTGCAAGGAATGTGACACAGTGGTCACTCAGTGTCTAGGGAAGCTCAGTGCCAGGATGCCCCTCAGGCACCAAACTCTGCGGATGCTCTAGTCCTTATAAGCGGTGCAGCATTTGCTCTGAGCTCCACACTGCCTCCTGTGTACTTCATTCCTCTCTAGGTGACTTTTAACACTTTGTACAATAGAAAGCTGTGTGACTAGTCGTTAGTGCTACTTAGGGAATGATAACAAGAAAAAAGTCTGTGCATGTTCAGCACAGGCCATTTGTTTTTTTCTCGAGCATTTTTCTTCTATGGTTGGTTAAATGGAAGGATGTGGAACCCCTGGTATGTCCAGCCGTCTATACTGAAAACTAAAATACCTTGAGCTAGTAGTTCATAGAGTGTCCAGCAGGTGTCGCTGGGTTTCCTTTGAGAATGTAGAATATCTTGCTGCCCCAAGCCTTCCCTGCATCTTGGTAAAGCTGTAAAGACCAGATGTGTCTTAGGGGCCTGTGTGAGAGTCCATCAGGCACCGCCTTTGCCACAGCTTTTTTTTTTTTTTTTTTTTTGAAACAGAGTCTTGCTATGTAGTTCAGGCCGGCCTTGACCTCACTGTGTGGCCCAGGCTGGCCTGGAACACGCAGTGATACTCTGGCCTCAGCCTCCTGAGTGCTGGGATTAAAGGCATGTGCCACCACCCCCAGCCCATATGTTTTTGTTTGTTTAATAAAAGATCTTCATTTGGCTCAGTTTCCCTATTGCAGATTTGAATTTGGGTAGAGATTTGATTTCCACACACTAAGCTTATTTGCTATTGGCAATTTTTAGTCAGTAGCAAACTTGACTGTAAATTGGGCCATTGCAGCCCTTGTCCCTGGTTGGAGGGCAAGGCAGCTATTTCCCGAGTTAGTGTTTGTAATTTTTATTGTTCCCCTAGTGGTATGATTTTTTTCAGTCATCTTAAATTTTTCTTCTTTTGGTCTATGGTGAGCCATCATGTGCATTTTAAACCCTTCGGAATTCTGCTTTGATGTGAATAATTCTCAAAGAATAGCTTGTGAGAAACAGATGGCCATTTGTATCTGTGTCTCAATTGCACGTGCAAACATTGGGACTGGATTCCCTCAGACGTCCCGCCTGGCTCTGGGGCACCTCCTGCCACTTTACGGCCATGTAGTCGTCCTTTGGTATCTGGGAGGCTGGTTTCAGGACTCCCCAGAACAATGAAGTCCAAGGACATGAAGTCCCTTAAACAAATTGGCATCCACAGTATTTGCCTGTGCCCTACCCACCATTCTGTGCCCTATGAATCACCTCTGGATTATTTATAGTACGTAATAGAATGGAAATGCCGTGGAAATACTTGCTGTACTATCGTATTTAGGCAACAGTGATTAGAGAAATTTGTACGTGTGGTGTACAGATGCAGTTTTTAAAAATGTTTCCTATCAGCAGTTGGCTGGATCTGCAGGTGTGGAACCCGCAGATGTGCAGGGTCAGCTGTACTGGATCGATAGAGAAAGAACAAATGGGGGCAGAATGCTCCAGAGTAGAAACGTCCTTGGAGGTCAGAATATATTTCTGTTGACTTTTCTGTCTTGTCAGAAGCAGAGATGCCAAGAGAAAGCCCCACAGAGACTGAAGTGGCCAAAGTGAAGGAGGAAGAGGAGGGGGTCCAGCCCACGACACCCGCTGGGCTCCCAAAGCCCCTCAGTGAGTTTCTGATCCTCTTCCTCCCCCCAGCACCATCACTCTGATTTGGGGATCTGAGTCTTTAAAGGGCAGTAAATCCATACAAGGTGTCAATGTAACTAACTGCTTAAATGCGAAAGGGAGGAGACTCCTAGGCTTTGTTTTTATTGTTGCTTTTTAAAAAATCATTGTTACTTCCTCCTGCGTGTGGGAAAACAGGAAAGCCAGTCATCCTCCAACCAAGTTTGTATAGCTTTCAGACATGATCAGGGACAATTAAACAGCATTAGCCGAGCAGAAATGTATTAATTTTGGGGTCCAAGCTGAGTTTCAGGACTTCAGAGAGGAGTCTCCCCCCCAGGCTGCAGGAGAGCCCTGGTGCCTAGATGGCTGTGAGAGCCCCCTGTCGGAGACAGTGCTTTTGGGGACAGTTTTAGGGGCAGCATTATGTCTGATTTTCTCCACCTGCAGAACTGGGAATATTTCCTACTGATCAACTGACACTTCTTTTCGCCATTCTTTGCAAGGCTCTAACTTGAGGCCAAGTCCTAGATTCCGTTTGTTCACGGTGATGAGTAAACACCAAGCCAGAGAGGATCCAAACTTAGTCTACAGCAATGAGAAGGGCAATATTGACCGGATTTTCCATCGACAGGGCAGGAAGACCTTAGGGGTTAAAAAACAAAACCGTCTTAAAGTGGAGGTGGTTTGCCTCACTATCTGCCCTCTCTCACTTTAGAAGCAGAGACCCCAACAAAGACAGAGAGTGTTTCCACACCTGAGGTGGCCGGGAAACAGGAGCCACAGGAGAAGGGCCAGAGCACGCCTGCTCCCAGAGGTCCCAGGACCCTCAGCAGTTTCTTCAGTGAGTGTCCCTTCCCTCTGCATCTCCCAGGACGGTGCAGGCAGGAGGCAGGTGGATCTTTCTCCAGAGAGTGCCCTAAATCCCTCTGGCTGTCCCACTTCGCAGAAGTCTAACATCTCCCGCTGGCACCCATCGCCCTAAGCGATCACGCTGAGGTTGGAGTGACGCTGGGTGGATGAAGGATGGGAGGTGGGGGCTTACAGGAGAAAAGATCTGCCACCCACCATTTCTTGGCCTCTTTCCCAGGTCCCCGGAAGCCAGCAGTCAAAACAGAAGTGAAAGAAGAGCAGTCAGGTGCCCCAGGAAAGGAGGAGGCCCAGGGGTAAGTCAGTGTCCTCCCGACCTGGGGACAAGCTTTCTTTTATGTCCTCTTTCATGCCTCCTCCACCAGACCACAAGCTCCTTCCCCCAGGGCCGGAGCTGTGCCCAACTCTTCTTCCTGAGCAATGTACAAAGAACAGAATATTGTAGATTTTTTTCCTCCATCAATCATAGATTCATCCATTTATTCAAGCACTTATTGGGAACCAATTGTGTCAGATAGACAGTGGTTTTAAGTTCGGAGATTCAGCAGAGACTAAACTAGACAAAAGTCTTGCTCATTTTCTACATCACGTGTCACATGCTAATGAGTGCTGTCACAGAGAATGGAGCAGGGGAGGCCTCGGGGTGCAGTGGGAGGGAGAAGCTGCAGATCTCAGCATGGGGGTTAGGGAAGGCCTCGCGGGGAAGGTGCCACTGGAGTAAAAGACCCGAAAGAGATGATGATGTGAGCTTGGGGAAAAATGTTCTGGGCTGAGACAAGAGCAAGTACAAGGCCCTGGGCCACACCTGTGCATGTTTAAGGACCAGTGAGGGGCCTGTATGGCTGGAGGAGCATAAAAGAAGGGGGAGGTGTAGGAGACAAAGAGAGGTGACCGAACACTGCCTGCCATGTAGTAGGTGCTCAGGAAATACTCATTGGTTGAATGACTTTTCTTTGCCCCAGAGATCCACCCAATCTGCTCTCCCTTTTGCCTGCACAGAGCCCTGGACCCGATGAGCTACAATCCCGCCAAGAACAACTATCATCCCGTGGAGGATGCCTGCTGGCGACGGGGCCAGAAGTGAGGCTCCTGCCTCCCATACTGTTCAGCTCCGGGGGCTGCCACCTGGGCAGCTCTCACTGGGACCTCAGCTGGAGGAACTAGCAAATCTGTCCCTTCCTGTTTCAGAGACCCAGTCGGGAGGGATGGAAAGGGATGGAGGGGGAGTGGGCAGGGGCCAGGGCTGCTCGTGTGCCCTTAGGTGTCCGCAGGCTGGCCCCGGCAGCTGTGAGGGGCAGGTTGGGCAGGGGCCCATGTGGATGTTCAGGTGGCTCTTGTGTCTCTTTGCCTCCCCAGGGTCCCTTACCTGGCCGTGGCCCGGACGTTTGAGAAGATCGAGGAGGTGTCTGCTCGGTAATAGCCATGGGCTCATCCCTTGCTGTGCGTCTCTCCTTCATGCCACCCCGTCCTTCACCTGCACCTCCTCCCCTCACTCGGGACCGTGGTCCGCAGGCTGGTCACAAGAGTGTCTGTGAGTCCTGTGAGGCCAGCCTCGGGACCTTCCAGTGTCACTTCTGCCTTGGTCAGCATGGGACCCGGGACCAGCCAGCTTTGTGGGGCCAGCAGCTGGCTCTACCTTGGGGTGGCAGGAACTGCAGAAAACATGTGGCCATTTTGACTCAGCTTGCCGGAAGCGATTTTCGCCTCGCTTCTACATCTTAGTGCCAGTGAAGGGAGGTCGGGTCCTGGTTGTAGTGAGACCCTGTTCTCACTCTTGGAGCTTCCGCTGCAGAGCCCGCTCCGTGACTGTACCTGGGCCCTGTCTGCTCCCCTCCTGCCTCCCCATCCCCCCACCGTGCATCTGGTTGGTACCAGCATCCTCACGGGACGCACTTCCTTCTGCTGCCTGCTCTTAGCGTCCGCCTTGCTTTCCTGTCTGTCTGTGTTATCTCAAATAGATCCCAGCCTGCTTTAACTGCTCTGTGCTATCCTTCATCTATAGCCTTTCTCACTTCCCCAACATGAGTAGACCGGTTCAGGCAGTCGCTAATGCTTTATTCTCACTAATGGGTCTTTTGAGGGATGCTTGGGAGCTTCCTTTGGGGCCTAGTCGCTGTGTGAAGCCAGCTGGTCATGGACATGGGACAGGCCGGCACGCCAGGCTGAGGGCAGCAGCTGAGCCGGGGTCCTGCCTGAGCGGCCAGGCCCAGACCAGCTCTGCCGCTTTCTGCCTTTGTGCCTGAGGGCAGAAACTTAGCTGTCACCTACTCCAGGAGAAGGCAGGCAACCGTCCTGACCCCATGATCTAAGATTGGGGTCAGTCACGATTTTAAGAACATTTTTGAAATAATTTTAGACTTACAGAAAACTTAACAAAAATGGTACAAAGTCCCCCACATAGCCTGGCATGACCGCCCTTCATGTTACTTGCTTGTTTCTGTTTAGCACATCCCCATGATACCATGAAGACTTCATTTGGATGTCCCCACTTGGCCTGTTTCCTCTTCGACCCACCCCCCACCACCGCCGCATATACCCCCTCCATTGGCCTTAAAGAGCCAAGTGGTCACAGCACTGTCCCCTCCTCCAGGCTCCGGATGGTGGAGACTCTGAGCAACTTGCTGCGCTCTGTGGTGGCCCTGTCCCCTCCAGACCTGCTTCCTGTCCTCTACCTCACCCTTAACCGCCTTGGGCCACCCCAGCAGGGCCTGGAGCTTGGCGTTGGTGACAGTGTCCTTCTCAAGGCCGTGGCCCAGGCCACAGGTATGAGGGTGCTGCGGTGGAGCATGAGGCAGGCCCAGACCTGTGCTGGGACAGGGGTCATGGAGGTGAAAGGGAAGGGCTGGGGCTGCTGGTGTGTAGGGAGGTAGCAGAGCTCCTGGTGGGCCTGCGGGCTGAGCAGTGGGAGGATGAGCAGGAAGGCAGGCTGGAGCCGTAGAGGTGAACCGAGGGGCTGGGGTGGGGATGCGTGTCTGCCAGGGCGGCATCTGGAGTGCCGGCTGCTGATGAGCAGAGCTGGAGGGAGCCTAGGAAGGATTGGGACTGGCTGAGGGTAGGGTTGCCTCTGGCCCCACATGGAGAACAAATAGGAAAGGAAGCCAGTGAGGGGGCTGGGCAGAGATGAAAGGAGCAGAGGGTGGGTGGGGGGCTGTGGCGTATAGGGCTGGGGCAGAGAAGGCCAGATACCCCTGGAACCTTGCTGCTGCTGCTGTAGTGTGTTGGAGTCGTCTGGGGAGGGGCAGGGATAGTTGGGAGGAGCTAGTGACTTCCACAGGGTATCAGGCACAAGCAGCCTCCGTCTGGGGCCTCTACACTGGGCCTGAAGCTCCACAGACTTGGGTCAGAGGCCAAGGTTTAAGAGTGGTCAATGTAGGACAGATGACCAAAGTTCTGGGAGTTGTCATTTGCCTTGGAGAATGCTGAGGAGCTTAGGGTCAAACCTTGGGGACCCAGCATTAGAGAGGGAGGAGTTAGAGGGTTTGATTCGAAAGAAGACAAAAGACTGAGACAGAGTGGGGTGAGGAAGGAGTGATGGGGTCACAAGGGCCAAGGGAGGTGACTCAGATCCTCTCACTCACTCTAGGGACATTGATTGAGCTCTGACATTGTACCACACCCAGCGCAGGCCGTCCATCAAGATTCTCTTAGCTACAATAGCCAAACGCCCATCACACTGGCTTAAGGAGAATTTCTTTGCTTTACATAAGAACAAGTTGCCAATGTGGTCAGTGTGAGGCCTTTTCTCCCTTTTGAACTTCGGTCCTTTCCACAGTAACACTCAGCTTGCACATGTCTCTTTAGCCCTGATGGCTGCCCACAGCCCAGGTTTGCTGTGAGTTGCTTACCACTTGGGAGAAATCACATCACAGTCGGCAGCACGAGTCACCCCACACCGTGCTGACCACCGTGCTTGCGGCTGACTCGTTCATGGTGATTCCATTCTGGCTGCTTGCTGTGTCTTCTGTGCAGTGGCCAACAGTCAGAAGGCTGCGAGGGCTGTTTCCCCGTAAATTGCTTCTTTAATTTCCTTTTTATAGTAGAGGTAGGGCGTTCTCTTGAAATGGTACATGTCGATGGGTCACGTTGTCTCTGCATTCAATGCAGAGTAGAAAAGTGGTGTCGCAAGAGATCTGTGGGGACCTGGATGTAGGTTCTGATGGTTTGAGAGCCCCTGGTCAGGGTTGTCAGCCTGACTCATGTCTCTGTCTGTCCAACCTCCTGCTCTTACAAGTAAGGCCAGTGCATCACACATGTGTCGAAATGGGTGACTTCAAAACAGAAAGTAACAAGCACAAGGGCTCCTTGGCCACTGCCGAAGGGTCCGTGACCAGCCAAGGGAGGGTCCCTTGGCCTTCTGTGCTCGTCTCCCTACCTCCCTGGCAGTCTCGTCCCACCTCACAACTCTTGAGTCCCTCCCGCATGTGGACTGGCTGTTTAGATGCCTCCATAAGTACAGGTGTGTTTGTCCAGCTGCTGTGCTCTGTGTGACTGTCCCAAGGTCTGCTTCTAACTGATGCGACAGGAGACGTGCTTACTAGTGTGTTCCAGTCAAAGTGGGAAAGGACAGGCACGCGTGGCCACAAGCACACGCAGCTGGAGAAAACACACTCCTGCCACCTTGGAAGCGGGGCGCACAGCCACATTGCCCCTCACCACTCCCACCCTGCTATCTCCCTCACCCCAAGGTCGGCAGCTGGAGGCTGTCCGGGCTGAGGCTGCTGAAAAGGGCGACGTGGGGCTGGTGGCCGAGAGCAGCCGCAGCACCCAGAGACTCATGCTTCCCCCGCCCCCGCTCACCACCTCTGGGGTCTTCTCCAAGTTCCAGGACATCGCCCGGCTCGCCGGCAGTGCTGTGAGTAGGGAAGGGTCCCGTAGCCAGACTGCCTGGACTGCTTGGGCTGCGTCTTTCCAGTTCTGCTCGTGGGGTGCGACACTGCCTGTCCTTCCCTCCTTCAATCCTGGGTGCCCCTTTAGAAATCAGTCCAGCACCTGGTGCCAGCCTGCTGGTGGTCACCACTCTGAGCGCTAGCGGGATGGAGAGAGGTGGGGGAAGGCCAGCTCGTTCATGTGAGTGGCAGGGAGAGAGAAGGGGTGGTCCCTCCCCTGACCACCAGGCTCTGGCTCTCCCCCACCCCCTCCAGTCCATGACCAAGAAGATGGACATCATCAAAGGCCTCTTCGTTGCCTGCCGCCACTCAGAAGCCCGGTTCATCGCCAGGTGAGTGGGCCCGAAGCCGCGGAGGGTGCGGGTCAGCAGGTGAGGTAGGAGAGCTCGGCAGCTAGGGTCACTGCTGACGCCCCGGTCGCCCTCCTCCCTGGATTGGGAAAAGCACGATCAGGAGCCCAGACCTCGAGGAGCAGGAGGGTGAGATACGCCTCAGACCAACGGCTGTTCCGCGGCTGTGCTGCCTGGAGAAGGGTCCCACTGCTCGAGTGTGAAGCATGCTGCGGTTGCTTAGTGATGTCTGGCCTGGCCTGAGTGGCAGCTGAACAGCATGAGGGCACCTTTCTTGGCCATCTGTTAAACAGGCTGTGTAATTTCTTGGGTCCCTTCCGGACTCAAGATTACTCTACATCTTGAGGAGGATCTATAGAGGGACAGGGTAGGACAGGTGGGAGGATGCAGGGGCAAGACGGAGAGGACAAAATTAGAAGGTGCCAGACAGCCAGCTAGCCTGCCTGCTCTTCACTCCTCTCTCCAGGGCCCTGAGTGGACGGCTGCGCCTCGGGCTGGCCGAGCAGTCGGTGCTGGCTGCCCTCTCCCAGGCCGTGAGCCTCACACCCCCAGGCCAAGGTGAATACCTTTGACCCCCTCTTTGTGCCTGTTAACTGGGTTTTCCCTTCTCAGAAGTCCACCCCTGCCCCTTCCCTCATGGTTCCTGCTGCTCCATGCTCCTCTTCCCTGAGAAAAGTTCTTGAGCAGCTGCATCTACAATTCCTTGTCCTGCAGCAAGCCACCCTTGTGGACCCTGGGGGTAGCTAAGGGGTAAGGCCCAGCCGAAAGCCTTTGGCGGGTCATTTCCTAGAATTCCCTCCAGCCGTGGTGGATGCTGGGAAGGGCAAGACCGCAGAGGCCAGAAAGACGTGGTTGGAGGAGCAAGGCATGATCTTGAAGCAGACCTTCTGGTGAGATCCTGGGGTTGGGGTGGAGAGACGGGATGGTGGCTGACACACATCAGTAACCGTCACGGGGCTAGTGACAGAGCAAGGGGCAGTGATCTAGACAGGCTGGCGCAGGGGCACAGGAAGGTGGCAGACCTGCGGGGGGATGCTGGTAGCACGTGAGGGCAGCTGGCCCGGGAGGCCCAGAGTTCCAGTCAGGGCTGCTTGTGGAAAGTCCCTGAGCGACTATCGAGAGGCTGGCGACTGATCCTTAGCGAGCACTGTGACAGTCACTGACACAAGATCCCTGGAGTAAGCCGCGTGGAAGGACCTTGGCCGGGTACTGCCCCAAGTCTGTTGACAGCAGAACACTAACTGTGTCAGGCAGGAAGGCCGCTGAGCAGCTCCACACATGCGCCCTGGGCACCCGCGTGGGCCAGGCGCCCTTGCCAGGCGTACAGCAGGGACACGGCCTCACAGAGCTCCCAGCCAGGGCAGTGGCTCAGCTCTGCTCCACCAAGGACTGAGCTGAGACCCCCAACCAGGTAGATCAGAATCTTTACAGGTGCAGTCTGCCTTCGGGAACCTGGTTTTGAAGACAGCCTTGAGTGGGTCTCCTGTGTAGCGGTGGAGAATTGCTGGTCTCGCAGTGACAGAGACGGGGCAGCGGTGGGCCCAGACTGAGTGAGCCCAGACTGGCGTGTAGCACCCGAGGGCGACCTGGTAACTGAGACAGGCAGAGGCATTCAGGAGCCCAGGTCTGGGCACGGCTGGGGTTCTGTCCCCGGGAGCACTTGGCAGCTAAACGGTTTTCAAGTTGCATCAGCTCTAGAAAGACTTTCTGACCATTTTTGCCCCCGCCCCAGTGAGGTGCCTGACCTGGACCGGATCATCCCCGTGCTGCTGGAGCATGGCCTGGAGCATCTCCCGGAGCACTGCAGGCTGAGCCCAGGTACCACCCAGCACTTGGCTGGGGCAGCCTACCCTCTGCAGAGCCCGCATGAGGGTCCACTGCCAGACACCCCCAGAGACCTGCAGCGTCCTCTGCCCTCCCACCAGGACCGAGCCAGGTCCCTGCTGCTGAGACCCTTCTCTCCTCGGGCTTCCCCTTCTGAATTAGACCACAGGCTGTGGGCAGAGCTGATGTAACACTTACCCCAGAGGGCAGTTGGTTGAGCCAGATAGAATCGCTGTTGCAAATAACCGTCCAGAGCAAGGCGATCAGTCAGGGAGGGCATGTGACTGCTCCAGGAATCATCCAGAGACCCAAGTTCCTTCTGTCTTGTTCCTCTGCCATCCCGAGGTTGTCACCATAACGTGTGCAATCTCATCCTTGTGCCAGGTTGAAGGGGAGGCAGTGAAATCGCCCATAAGGACGCATCAGACGCTGCAAGTCACTCCTATGTGTGTTCCAGTCCCATGGCCTCTCCTAGCTGCCAGAGAGGTTGGGGGTTGAGGACACCAGTGCCCTAAGATGTGGTTGAACCCACTCTTCTCTTGTTCTATGGAAGACAGGAGAGCAGGTCCCGGGCACAGTGGCGGCTCCTCCCACCCCTGACTCTAACTTAGCACCATCCCCCTGCTCCCGTCTCCCTGACTCATGCTCCCGTCCTCCCAGGGGTCCCTCTGAAACCGATGTTGGCCCATCCCACGCGGGGCATCAGTGAGGTCCTGAAACGCTTTGAGGAGGCAGCCTTCACCTGCGAGTACAAATACGATGGGCAGAGGGCACAGGTATGGGGCAAGCACAGCCCTTCTGCTGATGGGAGGACGCTGGGGCGGGGCCAGGGCTCGAGCAGGCCTGAGCTCAGACCCTGCCCCTGCTGCGTGCTGCCTGGCTGTCTGCGAAGGCTGCCATGATAACCAGCTTGTAGGAGGACAGAGTCGCCAGAAGTCCTGGCCTAGGGTGGTGGTAGGTCCAGGAGCGCTGGCTCCACCAGTGCGAGCTTTGTCAACTGTAACGGCCGTTCTAGGAGGCACCCATTGACCCTTAGTGCAGGGTCGTGCAAATGTGTCCTGCGGCATCTGTCATCCTTGGGTCTGTAAAGAAAGGTGTCGTGGCCCTTCTGTTGTGGTGGGATTCAGGACCGCCTCCTGTTCCTCACAGGGGTGTGGGGGCTTGGAGGCAGTTGCAGGTGGTAGACACTGTGTCACAGGTGGATCTTCGAAATAATGTCGAGAAAACATTAAAACGGTCGTGATTTCAAATATAAATACATAGCATTCCAGCCGTGCTGTTCCGTGGCACACGGTGCAGTGTCCCAGCACCTGGAGCGGCTCTGACCCATGTGACTGTGGGTCGAACCCAATCAAATCGAATATGGTGAAATGCAGACAGTACCTCTGCAGAGGAAGCAGAGATCATGTCCCTGCAAAGCAGAACCTGAGTAAATAGACCTTCCTCATCCCAACAGCAGATTCTCTTCACTCTGCTTGACCTCAACCCTCAGGATACACACACGTATGAAATAGGAATATCAAATATATGTAATTAGTTTCTGAGATAACGGCCGTATATACAGCCTTGCTCAAGGACAAGCACACTATTTCAGTAAGGCAGCAGTAGAAGCCAGAATGATACATGCAGCACCATAATATTTAGACAGCAGTGCACACACTCAGAACAGGGGAGGTGCCGACAGTCGGAAAGTGCCAAGGAACCCCGGGGATGCAGCTCAAGTCTGTGCCGGTTCCTCCCCCAGAGTTTCCTGAACCTTCTACTGGGGAGGGTGGGCCTGAAGAGAAAGGAAGGCCCGAGGCCTGCACTCAGCTCTCCTTTCCTCCTCCTTCCCCCTTGATGGCAGATCCACGTTCCAGAAGGTGGGGAGGTGAAGATCTTCAGCAGGAATCAGGAAGACAACACGGGAAGGTACCCTGACATCATCAGCCGCATCCCCAAGGTGGGCACTGGCTGTACCTTCACGCTGGCAGGGCAGCGATCACAGGCACAGAGTTGGGCCCCGCCTAGGCCGCCTTGCGTGTGCAGGGTTATGGTTAGATTAGAATGCTGCAGATTGGGCTGCAGATAACACTTAAGCATGGCTTAGATAGATACTCTTTGTTCCTCAAAAGAACCTGGAGGTGGCACCCCAAGGCTGCCTAAGTGGCATACTGCTGTCCTCCTGAGCCAGCTCATTCCTGCCTCTGTCCTCTGTCCTTCGCTGACTGGCTTTTATCCCAGTATGTATTATCTTATGGTCTTCACGCAGCTGCCACACTTCTAGACAGAAAAAGGGGGAAGGGGTTGTAGCCTCTGCCCCCTCCCATGAGGAAAGTTCACGCTCTGCTGGGTTCCTCCTGCCTCCCCTCCCATCCCCTCTCCAGCTTGGGATCGCTGCTCAGCACTGGGGAGGGCAGGGAGAAGCCTGAGAGGAGAGAGGAGGGAGCCAGCTTCTGGACTGGCCTGGAGTCTAAGAAAGGGAAATGCAGAGGCGCAGCAGGGCGGGGCCCTGGAGCTGGGCCTGCCCTGCACCT
The DNA here is from genome assembly GCA_004026905.1 of Hystrix cristata. Classification (NCBI taxonomy): domain Eukaryota; kingdom Metazoa; phylum Chordata; class Mammalia; order Rodentia; family Hystricidae; genus Hystrix; species Hystrix cristata. The sequence continues at coordinate 12,675 of PVJO010018370.1, read as the reverse complement.
GAGGACCCTGGGCCTGTTTAGCAGCCCCCATGAAAGCTCCTTCCCTCTCCCCTTGCTCCTAACAGGAAGTTGGTTTCAGGGAGCACAGGGTTCCGGTTCTGCTGTTAGAAGCCGTGAGGGTGAGGGCATAGTACTGCACAGGGCTTCGTTAAGTACCAGCACTATTTTTTAACTCCATTTTAAAATGTAATTTCCATGAAAAGTCCTGACTTTACAGTTTACAGCTTGATGGCTTTTGGCAGCTTTAACAGCCATGTGACCGGCACCATGAACATTTCTATATCCTCATCACTTGAAAGCGCTTCCTCATGCCCTGGCCACACCAGCCCCTCCCCTGTCCCCCATCGTCTCCCTGCCACAGGTGGCTCCTGCTGAGCTCCCGACCCCAGGGGTTGGGTTGATCTCTGTAAGTGATACTGTGTAGCCCACCGTCTTCCATATCTGGGTTCTTTTGTTCACTCTAGAAGTATGTATTGGGTATCTGCACCCCTGTATTGGAGCCTGGGGTGTAACTCAGGCCAGTCTGTCGGGGTCTCTGCCCTCCCCGAGTCCGTGGCCTGGCAGGATGCAACATGAACCGTGCCCCTCGGGGCTGTGCCATAAGTTTTCACTGAGGGCAAAGCAGTCTTCCCAAGTAAGGTGAAAGATGAGAAAATAGATGGGTGGGAACAGGCATTTCAGAGCGACAACACATGCAAAGGCCGTGATGAGAGTTCGAGAAATGGAGGGGCTGATGTGCTGAGGTAAAGGGAGAGACATCGCGAGGCTGGCTAAGGCGAAGGAGGACAGGACTGAAGGAGCTGGGTCCCCACAGCTCCGGGGAGCCATATGCTTGATTTTAGCAGAATATGCAGTCTTCAGATTCAGGTCTGCCACAAGCATGGCTGCTGCTGGGAGAAGAGCAGACTGCAGGGGTCAGGCAGCCTGGGCTAGTGGGGGTTGGAGAGTGGCTGGGAGACTCACAGGTTAGCCAGGGATTGAATGTGGTGAGATGAAAAAGGAGATGGAGGAGGCTTGTGGGTCAGCTTGTAGGGCCAAGTGTAAGACCCTCTTAGAGGGTCTGCGCTCTTGTATCTCTTTGGGGCTGACAGTCATTTTTGAGGGGGTCTTGAGAGCTATGGAAAGCCCGAGAATTTGTTTTCTCCTGTCTCTCTCCTGCCCTCATCATCATCCACCTCTCATAAGCCTCATGTCTTTTCCTTCTCTTTCAGATTAAACTCCCCTCGGTCACTTCCTTTATCCTGGACACTGAGGCTGTGGCTTGGGACCGGGAAAAGAAGCAGATCCAGCCGTTCCAAGTGCTTACCACTCGCAAGCGGAAGGTAGCAGCAGCCCCCTCTGCCGCCTGCCTCTGTGCCTGACTCTGTCATCTTCTTCCCAGTCTGGCTGAGGGCCCTGCCTCAGCCCTAGAAGGGCAGAGTGTCGGTCTGGGTGTGATTCTCTCAGCCTTTGGCAAAGTGACTATGACAGCTCCAATTAGCTGGGGGAAGGTGGGCCCCTGTGTCTTTGCGATTTTACTGTGAAAGATTGCTGTCCCAGGAGGCCCCACACCTTCACCCCAGCAGGCTTCCCCTTTACCTCCGATTGGCCAGAATTGGGATCTGCTACTGTCGTTCACTGCCCGGGAGGCTGGGAGAGAACTCTCTGGGGAGGAGAGTAAGGTCAGGGTTAGCTGAGCACCGCTGGGACCTTTGTGGTGTGCAGCCACAGCCGGGAAGCAGCCGGTGCTGGGAGGCCGCTCGCTGCCACAGGGACGGGAGGGCTCAGCGGGCCCCACCTCACCTTCGCCCACTCCTGGTTTCCATTCGCCCCAACCAGGAGGTGGATGCGGCGGAGATCCAGGTGCAGGTGTGTCTGTACGCCTTCGACCTCATCTACCTCAATGGAGAGGTGAGTCTCAGTCCCTCAGCTGGGCAGCAGGCGGGTGGCGGGCCGGCTGCCGTGTGTCTCCACCATGTCCCTGAGCTGGGACGCCGTGCTGAGGCAGTGGTTCTCAACGTGTGACCCCAGGGCCCAGGGTCCCCGAACCCCTCACATGAGACAGTCCTCCCTGTGTGCAGCCAGAGCCACAGTGCGTCGTGTGCGTGCAGAAGCCAACGGAAAGGGCCAGCTTCACGTCAGACTGTAAAGAATGTACCGAAATGCCAGAGACGTGTTTTCTCACTAGTTTTTTTAAAGATACGGGTATTTCCTAAAAATATACCATTTGGGAGCTGGGGGTGCAGCTTAATGGTAGAGCAGTTGCTCAGCATGCTTGGGGCCCTGAGGTCGATCTCTAGCACCACACACACACACACACACACACACACACACACACACACACACCCACCCCTATTTGAGCATATTGTATTTATTACTTTTAAATGGATTAATAACTATTCTGTAAATTCCTTGTTTTTAATTTCCGGTATGGTAACTATCAAAAGATGTAGCCCAGCTAAGCAGTAGCTCTTCGGAGTGACAGCTCAGTACTTTCTGAGAGTGTAAAGGGGTCCTGAGACTGAGAAGTCAGAAAGCGGCTGTTTGGGATGCTGCTTAGGAGTCTCGCGCTCCTTGTCTCAGGGCGCCCGGCTCCCCGGGGCCGTCCTCCCGGGTGGGTTGGCTGGGTCGGGGCCGAGTGAAGGAGAGTTCTTTTCCTCCCTCTCCTGCCTTCCCTTCCTCTCTCCCTTCTTTCTTCCTTTCTTTCCGTTCCTTTTTTGTAGGGCCTTCACACTAAGCTATATCTCCAGCCCTTTTTCATTTTTTTCATTTTGAGACAGAGTCTTGCTGAGTCACTAAGTTGCCCAGGCTGTGTTCAAACTCAAAATATGCCTGCCTCAGCCTCCCAGAGTTCTGGAATTACAGGTGTGCACCACCACACCTGGCTTTCCATTTCTTTTCTTACCCCTTCACTCTGTTTCTCCCTTGACACTCTTGGCCTGAGTGATGCTGAGCAAAGAAAAGGCCACGTGCCAAGTCCAAATCTGAGTCTGCCTATGTGATCTGGATCAGATTTTACAGCCTGTTAGAGAATTGGATCAGTTCAATCTGAACTACTAAGGCTGTAAAAAATAATCTGTTTGCACAAGGCTAGTGAGCTCATTTTAGAGACGTGCTCAGAGCTTTCTCCACACAGGCATTGTCTGATTTCAGGTTTGGGCGACTGCGGCCAGCGAGCCGGGTCTGTCCCATCACCTGTGTCTGTAGAGAAGACTTGTGGGACGCAGCCTCACCCATTTGCTCACACCTCGTCTCTGCCTGCTTTCTCTCTACCATGGCAGAGCTGAACGGTGTGACAGGCAGCAGAGCGCCAGGAACATGGTCGGCCCTTGGCATCTTCAGGCTCCACACCTGTGGGCTCAACCAGCCTCGGGTCAAAAATATTTGAAAAGAAATACTTCCTCTCTACTGAACATGTGCAGGACTTTTCTTGTCATTATTCCCTAAAGAATACAGTGTTTGTACCTTGACGTTGTGTGAGGTGTTGTGAGTCACCTAGAGATGCTTTGAAGTATCTGGGAGAGGATGTCGGTAGGTTCTTCACAGATGCTATAGCACTTTCTGTGAAAGACTTGAGCGTGTGTGGATTTCGGTGTCTGCAGCTCCGTGGATACCAAAGGCTGGCTGTATTTACTGTCTGATTCTCACCAAGAAGTTGCCAACTCCTGGATCAGTGTAGCAAATACCCTCTGAGAAACATGTTTATCAGCCTCATGGTCATTGGCTTCTGTTTTACCCATATTAGGCTGCTGCCCCGAGCTGTGAATGCTCAGGGTCCTCCTGACAGCCTGCGTCTTCCCTCCCAAGGCTTGCTGTGACCGTGCCGAGCTGTGTGATTGTGCCTGTTTCTTTCTGGCCTTTATTGCCACCGTGGTCTCACCCTCTCTCCTCAGTCCCTGGTCCGTGAGCCCCTGTCGCGGCGCCGGCAGCTGCTCCGGGAAAACTTTGTGGAGACTGAGGGCGAGTTTGTCTTTGCCACCTCCCTGGACACCAAGGACACGGAGCAGATCGCTGAGTTTTTGGAGCAGTCGGTGAAAGGTGAGGCAGCCACTTTCCCTCCCTCAGGGTCTGCCGCCTCGTTCTGCTGAGCTGGGCATCTCGAGGGCCATGCTTCTCTGTCTCCTTCAGACTCCTGCGAGGGGCTGATGGTGAAGACCTTGGATGTCGATGCTACCTATGAGATTGCTAAGAGGTCACACAACTGGCTCAAGGTGATTCCCGTCCAGCCTGGCCTTCCCAGTTCTGGAGGTCTGTCCCCACTGAGCACACGCTGTCACGTCTCCAGCTGCCTGTTTGAGCTCAGGAGCCCTCTCCACCACCCATGTCTGCCCAGCTGTCTTCTCTCCGCAAGGTTTGGTCACTGAGGGGCCTGGGGATGCCAGGGTGAGAACACCAGGCAGGCTGCCGTCCCCAAGCTGGCTTTCCTGGCAGGTGAAATGCCCAGAAGGAGTCAGCCGGGACAGGAACAGGGTAGAGTCAAGCAGGAAGGAGCCCCTGAAGAGAGCTGGTTGGCTCAGGCCTAGCGCAGGCCGGGAGCACTCAGGTGACTCAGAAAAGCCCCCCGGGGTGATGTTCGGATCAGGACCCAGACGACAGGAAAAGGCTGGCTGTGCTAAGTGGAGGGCAGGCCCCACAAGTGCAGAAGTCCTGAGGTCAGGCCGGGTTTGGTGTGTGCAGGGAAGGGGCAGACAGGGTGAGCCTGGAGCGGAGAACAGCCCCACCTCATGCAGCACCTTGGACACTAGGAGAAAACTGGCTTTTCTCTCAGATGTTCTGAGAAACCAGCATCTGTTGCACCCAGGGAGGTCACATGCTGCAGATGTCATTCTGCAGCGATCCTCCAGCTGCCGTGTAGGTAGTAGACAAGGCTGGTGGGGTGGCTGCTGGCTGGGGAGCTGCCGCCTGGTACGAGGCAAGTGGTGGCAGACAGTGAGGCTGGGGGAGAGGACGGGAGCAGGAGGCATCAGGACTGAGGTTGCCAGGTCTGTGGCGCCTCTCCCCGTGTCCCTGGTCTGTCTCCCCTCCTGGACCAAGCAGTGTGAGGTGAGCGTCGAAGCCTTTTCTGTCTTAGGAAGTAGACTCTTCTGTGAGTCCCAAGTGCCCGCCTGCAGAGTCAGCACTTCAGTGTCTCTGGAGTGAGCGCATGTGTGTTCTCTGCGGAGCAGTGCATGGAGCATGCTGACCTTGACTGAGGAATCAGGGCGACCCAAAGCCCCCACTTCCTCCTTTCTTCCCATTTGCTGTCGTTGAAGCTGAGAAGCCCATTCTCCCTGAAGTGACCATCCTCGACGTTCTTTCCAGAAGTTCGCAGCCTCATCCCCCGCCCTCCTCAGCCCAGTGGCGAGCTCTGGCAGTGAGGGCGCCCCTCGTCTCTTGCTCCCTTCCCCAGCTGAAGAAAGACTACCTGGATGGCGTGGGTGACACCCTGGACCTCGTGGTGATCGGCGCCTACCTGGGCCGGGGGAAGCGGGCCGGCCGCTACGGGGGCTTCCTGCTGGCTGCCTATGATGAGGAGAGCGAGGAGCTGCAGGCCATATGCAAGGTCCGGGGGCTGGGCACTCGCCACATGCAGGACAGACTTATGCTGGGCAACCAGGGAGGGCCAGGCCCAGACACTCACGTCCTCCATGAGAACGACTATTTTCTTAGTTCTGGGGTTTTTTTTTCCCTCCTGCTTCGATAAGTAACTTTCACTTCTTATGAAAAAATAAGCTTGTACTACAGAGAGGTATCAGGAAGCCGTGTCAGGAGTTGAGTTCGGCTGCAAATAGTTGTGGCTGAAGTAAGAAAATCTTTTCTCTCATGTGATGAGCACGGAGGGGCAGGCAGTCTCCAGTGTCACTAGGATCCAGGGTGGCCACTGGGGTCAGCCTCAGCAGTGAACAACTTCTGCTTAAGTTGTGTTGGTCAGAATTTTATTCCATGGCCCACCCCTCTCTGCAAGGGATTCTGGGAAATGAATTGTTTTTATGTTTAGAAAAAAAAATGTTTTAAGATGTGCACATTGGGATTGGCTTTTTCCTGTGCGGCTCCTGTATCTGTCATATTTGGGTCTTTTTGCCACAGAAATAAAAATATCACCCAGAATCCCAGTACACAGTTGTAAACACCAGTAACATTGGAGGGAATGTTTCATTTAAATTTTTACAAAGTTGAAATTCTCTTTGACTTTGCTGCCTTTTTGCTTTTTAAATACTAAATTTAAGTGCTGTCATGTGCATGTAAGTAAAGTGGCAGCGTGGTTCAGTGCCTCCACACGAATTTTCAGGTGGATGTGCTGTTTCCAGAGCCTTTCTGTGGGTGGCTGGACTCCAGCCGGCTTTATTCTTAGGAATTACATCAGCGCTTACAAAGTTGTTGACCCACTTGCTCAGTGACCCAAGTGACTTTATGATGCACTGTATCTTTGGGCACCAATCTGTCACTATTTTACATTATTTACTTGCAATAGACTTTTTAAAGAGCTAAGGTGAACAAAAGGCCAAAAAACATATTAAGACTCTCAACACAAGGGCTTTCCAGGCAAAATTTAGTATCAGCAGTGTAAAGATGCCCATCTCGTCTGTCAGCTCCAAATATTGTTGTCTTGTAGCCTTTACTGTCTGGTAGGTGAAAGTAGCTCTTGGCAGGTTGAAGACTGGCGGTGACAAGAGCCAGTTTCTGGGCAGCGGACGTTGCAGGGGCAGCGGGAGGAAGAAGGTTTCTCTGGAGTGGGAGAAAGGCCTGAGGAGTTCAGGAGCTTGCTGGGGAGAGCCGAGTTGTCTCCCCACAGGGTTCGGCCAAGCAGATGCTTAGCACTGCGCTCCACTGTCTCACTCTGCTTTCTGGACGCTGGCCAGACAGAGTGGCTCGGGGATCTGGCTGCGGACAGTTCGGTCTGTGGGTGGCAGGAGTGGGGAGGAGGTGCTGACCGAGCTGACCCGCCCCATCCCCCTGCAGCTCGGAACGGGCTTCAGTGATGAGCAGCTGGAAGAGCATTACCAGAGCCTCCAGGTGAGCAGGTGCCAGGTGCAGGCGGCAGGGTGCTGGGTGGCAGAGCTGGCTGGTGACCCCGGCCAAGGGCAGGGTCTTGGGCTCAGCTTGGCGCCTTAGCCATCCTTGGGTGGGGGAGTGGGGGCACAGGCACAGCAGTGGGAGCGCTCGTCGCCGTGAGCTCCAGCGCCTTCCCAAAGGGGCGTGTGTTGTGACAGCAGGCAGATTTGGCTGTGAGTCTCTGGCCTGTGTACTGCTGTCTCTGGTCTGGACTCCATCTCTGCCCCATTCCTTGGGTATCTCTTTATTTCCTTGCTGTCAGGGTCACTGTCCCACTAGGCCAGGGCCGGTGCCCCCCTCTGCGTATCACCCTCACCTTTTCTCTTCCTGTGTCTCTCACCCTCTCCGTCCCTCCCTCTCTGGGTCTCTGCCTCTTTTGTCTTTGATACCCTGTTTCAGCTCCCAGAGTCTCCGTCTTTCATTTCTTCCTGTCTCCAGCCTCTTGGCTGCTCTCCTGCAGGGTTTTACTCTGAGAGGTGTCTCTCCCTGTTCCTTCCTCCATTTCCCTCCCTTTTTCTCCACCGCTGATGTGAACCTTGACTTTGGGATCCAACAGCGTCTCCCTCTTTCCCTCGGCTCGCTGCAGGCCCTGGTGCTGCCTGCCCCGCGCCCCTACGTGCGGGCAGATGGTGCTGTGGCGCCCGACCACTGGCTGGACCCCAGTGCTGTGTGGGAGGTGAAGTGTGCAGATCTCTCTCTCTCCCCCATCTACCCTGCCGCCCAGGGCCTGGTAAGTGTCTGCAGAGGGACCCGGGGCCCCACATCTGCTCTTCTGTGTTGTATTTGGGTGTCAGTGAGGTAAAAAATCGCCTTAGATTCCTCAGTGGTAGGAAAAAAAACAGTGACATTGTTCCCATTAGTATTATAATTTTGCCTTTGACTCTAAAGAATTTTTCTTTTACTTTTTTCCTCCTTTTTGTTTGTTTGTTTGTTTTGTAATACTAAGGATCGAACCCAGCACCTTTTTTTTAATTGGCACATGTTTGTTGTACATGAAGTTTACATTTATTTTAGGGAGTAAGTATATGTACTTAACATATTTTGGTTCTTTTTATTCCCCTTCCCCTCCCCACCCATCTCCCTCCCTCTGTTCTAGAACCCCTTTCCCCATTTTCGTTAATATTGTTTTTAGCTCATGTTTGTGACATACAGTGATTGCATTCCTTGTGGGTGTTGGATACATGCACGTGATGCATCTTAGACCCTTTTACATCCCTTTCCTTCCCCTCTCCCAGCCCCTTCTCCCTGGGTCTGTCAGAGCCCTCCTCATTTGCAAAAGATCTATCCCCCTGACTCCTTTTATCAACCTTTTTTTTTTTATTTTTACGTTACTCAAGTGAGAGAAACTATACAGTATTTAAATTTGTGTGTGTGATTTATTTCACTTAGCATTGTGTTTTCCAGATGTATCCATTTTCCTACAGATGTCTCAGATTTATCCTTCTTTATAGCCATGTAGTATTCTGGTTTTTTGGGGGAGGTTTTGGTTTGGTTTTTTTTGGAGCTGGGGATTGAACTCCAGGCCTTATGCTTGCAAGGTGAGCACTCTAACCACTGAGCTAAATCCCCAGCCCCATAGCCATGTAGTATTCTGTTATTTTATAGATACTATAATTTAATTTAATTGAAAATTTAGTTTTCTTTATCCACTCATCTGTTGATGGACATACAGGCTGTTTCCAGGATTTAGCTGTTATGAATTTTGCTGCTGTAAACATGGGTATGTGCGTGTGGCTGTAATATGATGTCTTTAGCTCTTTTGGGAAGATACCTAGACGTGAGCCCAGCACCTTTGCACTGAACATCTGCAGCCCTTTGTTTATTTTTTATTTTGGGAGGGGTCTCACTAAGTTGCTAAGTCACCGAAGCTGTGCTTGAACTTGTGCTCCTCCTGCACCACCATGCCCAGCCTCAGCTCTGAAATAGTTTTTGAAAACTGGGATCTTTCATGTGAAAGCTCAGACTCCTGCCCCTGAGCATGTCCTTCGCCGGCCACAGTTGCTTCCTAGACTACAATTTGTTCCCACACTACCCGGCTGACCGCAGAGGCACAGTGATGTGAACATCTCTATTCCGCAGCTGAAGAGATAGTGCCCGAGAGAGCTGAGGTGACTGACCCAGGGCCACGCAGCTCCTGGGAGTGGACAGCTGGCATTGGACGTCTGTGGTGTGTTGTATAATACACGCCCAGAGTCTGCTGTTCTCCCTCCCAGCGGGACATGACAGTAACAGCTGGCATTTCCTAAGCTCTCACTATGCCCCAGATACAGAGGATCTAAGCGTTTTGTCAATGTTTTTAATCCTGACAGTCCATTGCTCTGCCCCATTGTGTAGATTAGGAAACTGAGGCCAGGGTGAAGGGAGGAGGAGACTGGATAGGTTATTGCTCAGCCAGCAGACTGCAGCTAGAGCCCAGGAGAATTCTTACTACCACCCCCTTTCTTAGGTGGACAGTGAGAAGGGGATCTCCCTTCGCTTCCCTCGGTTTATTCGTGTCCGTGAAGATAAGAAGCCAGAGGAGGCCACTACCAGTGCCCAGGTGAGGCTCTCAGGAGGGGCTGGGTCTCGCAGGGCTGGGCCTGGGTCTGTGGAGAGGTCAGCCCAGGAGCTGCTGACCCTCTCGCACCCCTCTCATCAGGTGGCCTGTCTGTACCGCAAGCAGAGTCAAATTCAGAACCAAGGCATCAACTCAGACTCTGACAGTGAAGATTTCTACTAAGCCCCTGTGCCCCAGGGCCGGGCGGGGTGGGGGACGACCCAGGATGTGGAGTACAGAAGATCTGGTGCTGCGGTCTGATGTCTGCACTGGAGTGGTTTACAATGGGTCTTGGTTCATTTGGGCGCTTCTTTCAATAAATATTTACTGGACACCTCCTCTGTGACAGGGTCCGTGCTGGGCTCTGGGGGCCGAGCTCTGAGTTCACACCAGTGTGCTCTGCATCAGGTTTCTAGTCCACAGTCGCCAGCTCCAAGGCAGGGGAGCATGGTGGGAGGGTCTGGGTGGAGGAGATCTGCTCAGGCAGGGCAGCCAGGAAGGAGCTGGGAGAGGACATACACCCTTCTGGGCCACGCTCACAGCGGCCCACCTCTTCCAACCAGACCCCACCTATGAGCAAGTAGGCTGTGATGTCCCTGTAATCCTGTCACTACAACCACATGAGGCTCTCTACAACCATTTTAGATCTAAACTATAACATGTAGTTAGGGGCTATTATATTAGAGAGTAACAGTCTGAAGTCTTCATATGTTTTTGCTTGTTTGCCTCCTAGCAATGCTACAGATCGGCTCCTTTGTGAGCTCTGTGTTGCTAGGACTGTTCACACTGGGACTGCTGCTCAGCAGCCTGGCTCAGGCCCACACCTTCCCAGTAAGGTCCCCGTCCTCTTGGCGCACAGTAAATACAGCAAGGGACGTGTGGCTTCCAGATCTGCTGCCCACCTGGTGACCAGACGTCTCCTTGGAGCTCAGCGTAGTGTTGCGGATGTCACATCGGGAAGGCCAGCAGGGCTCCGCTGGCACCTAAGGAGAGACCCAAGCCACTACTGCTTGCCACCCCCACCCCACTCCTGTACCCATTCCCTTCTCTGTTCCACCCCTTCCCACCACCACAGCAGCCCTGTGCTCTCTTGGTGGCCTGTGCAGCTTGGCAGGGGTTGGGCAAGACAGGGGTATGGTGGAATTTATGACAAGTGTGGTGGGAAGTCTAGCATTAGGGAGAATCTGGAAAAACCTGTTTTGCTGAGATTGTCACAAAAAGAACTGGGCCCTGGCTGCTTCCTGGAGCTCGCAGCAGCATTCTGGCCACCATCCGGAGGGCAGACCAGGCCTCCCTCTTGGATTTTGTTAGCTGCAGTTGGAGGCATCCCCCGTGGGGCTGATTAAATAAGCATAGGGAAGTCTTGGAGCACAGCTTGTCAGTGTGGTCCTCGCCCAGCTGACTCAGGAGTAGGTTGTGAAATCTCAGCCCAACCACTCGGCTGTCCTGCCTAAATCACTCTGCCGTCCTGCCTAACCATGTGATCTCCTTGTAGCAATTCTTACCAATGATGGCTCCACTAGGTAGGTACTTTTGTTATTCCCATTTAACGGGACACTGAGGCACACCATGGAAGTTACTTTCCCTGGGGCCACCTTCTGGGAAAGGGTGGGCCAGGATTTGGCCCCATTGTGTAGTCACTAACTGCCATGGGAAGCCTTGTGTGCGCCTGTGTGGATGTAGAACCTTCTGCCCCATGTGCCCCGTAGTCAGGTCGAGTGAGACGATCATGCTCATGGCTGGAGTCTGTGGACACTGAAGAGGCGTGGAGCTGGGGGAGCAGTGGAGATGCTTCCTTGGTTGTGAAATCTTGTTTATCGTAAAATTTGTCTCAACCCGGCAGGGTGTGATGATGAAAGAACTGGGCTCTGGGAATACTTTGAGGGCCAGCATGGGAGGTTTGTAGGAGTCGTGTCAGGAAGCGGCAGTCTCAGCTCAGGCTCTCTTGCAATATGTAGATCTCAGTCACATGACCACACAAAACCTGGTCACATGACTACACCTATTGCAAAGGCTGGTGGGAAATGTACCATGCCCAGGAACCGTTTCCTAGCAACAACCTCACTAGCAAGAGACCTCTGATTTTTCGTAAATGGACATAAAACAAGCCAGACTTGGCCCTAAGTGTTTTGTGCATTACCTCCTTTAACTTCCCCCACAAACCTATCATGTTAATATGATTATTATCTTTTTCAGATAAGAGATAACCCAATTCAGCTACTTGCTACAAACCTCGGCTAGAAAATGATGGTTTTGAGGTGGGATAGAAAAAGATAAGCAGAAAAGAGAGAGGATAAATCATTTTAAAATTGTACTTGTGGGCTGGAGGTTTAGTTCAGTGGTTAGAGCGCTTGGCTAGCAAGCGCAAGGCCCTGAGTTCGATCACTGGCACCAAAAAAAAAAAAAAAAAAATGCACTTGCAACTTCGGGACACCCAGGTACTCAGCGTTATCCGTATCTTTACTTCCTGAGCTTTCAGACCCACCCAAAACACCCAAATCCCGTAAATATACTGTAAGTTAATAAGTTTAGTTGACAAAGGGCAGAAACTTGACTTTAAAATAGAGAAACAGATTGAAAGGCTTCGGAGGAGGTTTTTAATCAAAACATGTTAGGTAACCTCTCTTTTAAAAAAATACAGTAGATTTTAAATTGAACCTGAGTTGTTTTTTTTTTTGAACCTGAGGTTTCTATAGATTCACAAACTCCACAGATTTCTACCCCCAAACACCTAAATATTCCCAGCTTCAGACCCTAACTCGCATCTCTTGAGCTCCTGCATGTTCTCTTTTCTGTGTACCTTGATTCTGCCTAATAAAACCTTTCTATGCCTCTCACCGATGTGTCCTGAAATTCTTTTCTGTGACCAGAGTCAAGAACCCACTCACAATTTAATCTGAATCCCCCCTCCTCTTGGGGGAACTCCTTGGACCCCATTTTGTGACAGTTTGATCAGGACAGTCAAACTGCAAAGACTGTTTATAATTGCAGTGAGGTAACTAAGCCACTCTGTACTTAGCCTCAGATGGTTTCTCCATACTCCTCCCAGCTGACTAATGATAGAAATAAGTGAGCTGTCTGCTGTGAACGTCCGAAAGGTGGTACCACTGGCTATTTTTTTATTTTAT
>PVJO010018369.1:0-36826 GCA_004026905.1 Hystrix cristata | reverse complement strand
ATTTGAATGTAGTTTGTCCCAATCAGCACAGTAGCGTTGGGAGGTCGGGTTTAGTGGGAGGTGTTTGGGCAATTGGGGTGGAGGCCCCGTGACCAGATCATGCCATCTCTCAGGAACAAGTGGGTTCTAACTCTTGCAGAACTGGGTTAGTCACGGCAAGAGCAGATTGTTACAAAGCAAAGTTAGTCCCCAAATTGTACCTCCTCTATTTGTGCCTGCTCACCTTACTGTTCTGTACCGTGAGGGGACACACAAAAGGCCTTTACCAGATGTGGCCACCTCATCTTGAACCTCCCAGCCTCTAGACTCATGAGCTCAAATAAACTTTCTTCTTTCGTAAGTTACCTAGTCTCGGGTATCATGTTTTAGCAACAGAAAATGAACTAAGATGATACATTTACAGAAGGACTGGATTGGTTATTGCAAGAGTAGGCTGTTCTAAAGCAAGGTGTTTTGTTTCTTTCATGCTTGCCCACTTGTCCCTCCACTTTTCGACACATCTGATCCAACATGAAGACTTTGCCAGATGCAGCCACTTGATCTTGGGGTCCCAGCTTCCAGAACCATGAGCTATATGAATCTCTTTCCTTATAAATTTGCCAATCTCAAGTATTCTGTTACAGCAACAGAAACAGACTAAGTCACCATACTTTACCAAGATCCAGGCTCTGTGCTAAGAGCTCCCTCTGGTTTTTTTCATTCATTTCCCATAGTCACTTTCTGAACTATAGATCATTTTGAATCTCATTTTATAGATGAAAACACAAAGACTTTGGGAGATTGATAACCTGTCTGAAGCCACATAACTAGGAAGCAGACATTCAGTAAAGTAAGGGGATGAGAACAGAATCTGGAGCCAGCCTGCCTGGTTTAGATACACGAGTTACCTCCTGCTGCCTAACAGATTACCATAAACTCAGAGTCTTAAAACAGTCCTTGCTTCCTACTGCACAGCAGGTCCGGGCTCTTGTCGGGGCTTAACTAGGGCCTCTGCTTTGAATGTTCTACAAGCTTACAAAGGACATGTTGGCCAGGGCCAGGGTGTCACCTGAAAGCTCAATTGGGCAAGGATCTAATTTCAAATCCTCCTGGCTCTTGACAATATTCTGTCCACAAGGGTCTTCAGAAGGACAGCACCATTTCTCTGTGGGCTGCGGTCCAGGCCCCAGTTCTTGGTCACATGAGCCCCTCCAACATGGTGACTTGCACATACTAGCAAGATACAAGTTACAGCCTCATGGAGAAATGAGACACAGGTCCTACACATTCAAGTGGAGGAAATCACATGCGTGTGGACACCAGGAGGAGGGACCACTGATCAAAAGACATCATTTTAAAGTCTACACACCACGCATTCTGACTACATCATTCCCTGGTAACTCAATTTCTGTGTCTCAGTTTCCACATTTGTAAAATAGAGACCATACTTCCATAATCCAACCCATTGACCAGTGTATGAGGATGAGATGTCCTAATATTTATAAGGTACTTCAACTAATGTCTAACACACAGTAAACATCACAAACAGTATCTGTTAAACTAATACATACCAGAACTAGAATTCAAACCCACATTTGCCTGGTTTTAAAAGCCATGTCCTGGATCATAACACTTTTGAAGAAATATTAGAAAATTATAGATAAACAAAAGAAAACAAAAATTATTATCGCCAGTCAAAATCCCAGTACCTCAAACAAGCTATTTTGATGCATATTAAGAAAATGACCCTAAAGTTATTCATAAAGATCCAGAATTGCCAACACACTATTGAAAGAGAAGAACAAAGTCAGAGGATTGACAAGACCCACCTTCAAGACTCACTTTGAAGCTATAATTATCAAGAAGATATTGTATGGACAAAAGAACAGACAAATAGGCTAGTCGATCAAAGTAGCAAGACCATGAATAGACTGATGCAAATATAGTCAACCAATGTTTCACAAAGAGCAAAATCAATGGATAAAAAGTAGTCTTTTCACTAAGTGGTGCTGGAACAACTGGATATCGCATCACCTAACAGGTCTAGTCACAGACCTTTTGTCTTTCACAAAAATTAACTCAAATGGCTCACAGACCTAAACGTAGAATACAGAATTATAAAACACCTAAAGGTAACAGGGGACCTTTACCCTCAGATTTAGCACTGACATTTCAGATTCAACACCCAAAGTATGAGCCACGAAAGAAATTGGGAAGTCAGAATTCAACATAATTAAAAACTTTTGCTCTGTGAAAAATAATGTTAAGAGAAGCCATAGGTGGGAGAAAATCTTTGCCAGGCATATACTCAATAAAGGACTGGTATCAACAATTTACAAAGAGCTCTAAAAACTCAACAATAGGAAAATATCCGAATTTTACAAGGGGCAGAGTATCTGAACAAACACTTCACCATTGAAGATCTGCGGATGACAAGTGAGCATACAGTGTTGTGCCACTGGTGGGAGACCACCACACACCTACCAGAATGGCTAAAGCCCAGAACACCAACGGCCCAAATGGTGGTGAGGATGGAGAGCAATTGGAAATGCTCGTTCACTGTTGGTGGGGAGGAAAGTGGTGTAGTCAGTCACTCTGGAAGAAAACTTGGTTTCTTAAAAAATCTAAATATACTCTTACTGTGGACTCCAGCAATTGTGTTTCTTTTTTTTTCATTTTGTTTTGTTTTTGTTTTTTGGTGTTTACCCCAATAAGTTAAAAATTAATGTTCACAAAAATACTTGCACATGAATGTTTATAGCAGTTTTAGTTATAATTGCTAAAACTTGGAAGCAAACAAGGCGATTGGATAAATAAGCTGTGGTATATCCACACAATGGAATACTATTCAGCACTAAAAAGAAGGGTGCTATCAAATCATGAAAAATGCGAAGGAATCTTAAATGCATATTTTGAAGTGAAAGAAAATAATCTGAAAGGGGTATATGCTACATGATTCCAACTATATGACATTCTGGGAATATTTAAACTATGGAGACTGTAAAAAGAACAGAGATTGCCAGGGGTGCTGTGAGAGGGCTGGAGGGATGAAATGGTGGAGCACAAGGGGTTAAAACAGTGAAACTATTTTTTTACAAAACTGCATGGTGGATGCATGTCATTGCACATTTGTCAAAACCCACAGAATGTCTAATACAAAGCGCAAACCCAAATGTAAACTAGTTAGTAATAATGTACCAACGTTGACTCATCAATTGTAACAAATACACCATGTTAATGAAAGATGTTAATAATTGGGAAAACTATCATGAGGAGTGTAGTCATTATGCACTGCAAACATGTACTAATAAAAAATAAAAATTGAAAAAAAATAATTGGGAAAACTATAGAGTAGGGATGAGGGAACCCTACATCCTGCCCAAATTTCTGTAAACATCAAACCGCTCAGAAATGTCTATTATAATATATAATCTCTAATAATAATATATTAATTTAAAATAATATAACAAATAGATATAAGAAGTTACAGATCATTTTTGTAAAACCACTATTCAGTGGTTAAATTTCCAGTCTTGTTTCCACACACATACATTTATGTATTTAATTTAACAAGCACGCTATGAACAAGATCATGCACATTATACAGATTTAAATACAAACGTTCAAATTTACCTCCAGCAAGGCCTTGATTTCACCACCTGCAGAAAGCACACCTGCTCTCTTCCTGCCTCCTGACTGACACTGGACCCCCAGCCAGGTTCACAGGCAAACACGTGGCTTTTTATGTTTGTACCATTTGCTGCAGCAGCTGAGACAATGCTCAGGGATGTCCTACCGGCTGCCCACTGTACCTAGCTGTGGGCTTGGGGTGGAGGGATGGGGTTCACCTTGGCTGCTGCTGCTGAGCCCCAGGACTGGTTGTCTCTGCAGGATTCAGCTGCGCGCCATCTAAGGTGTAAGAGGATCTTACAGCAGGATGAGGAAAACATGTGTCGATAAACTGTTGCAACCTTGTCAGCATCACTTCTATCCCCCCAATGCCTGCCCCAAATGATGGCTGTCTTGAGATAATACCAAAGTCAAATTTTCACAGCCCCCCACACAATCTCAGCCCCAAATCAAGACAGCCAGAGCTTGGGAGAGCAAACTGGGTGTGAGATTGAAGTTTTAGGATTGCAGATCTCAGTGTACATAAAAGTGCATAAATAATCTTCCCCTAAACTACATAAGAGCCTTCAAACAGAGTGATTAAAACTGTAGTCTCCACTGCTGACATCCAAATGCACTCAATACTGAGTAGTTTTGTTGCCTGGAACAAGTTACGTACCCTCGCTGAGCCTCAGTATCCTCATTTGTAAACTAGCATAATAATGTTCACCTCTTAGGATTCTTGTGGGGATGAAATGAGATAACCCACGTAAAGTGTTCAGGCACATCACAAGCTTTCCACAAAGAGAAGCCATTCTGAATACTTGAGGGTTATTAAAGACCACCCAGTAGAGTCCAACCCTCCTAATTGTCTTCCCTTTGGGGTCCGTAAGCCCCCCGAGAAGAAATGTCTTGCCCAAACTTACACATCAAGATGCTGATCATGCCTAGAGATTCCATCTAGGAAGGCTCCAGACAATACCTTTCTGCTGAAACCCCAGGGCTCCTCTTGCAGGACATAAAACACTCATACCTCAACCTCTTTCTACTCCCTTGACTCTCTTCTGCCTCTGGCGGGGGACCTAATGAAAAACGGGGCATGTGCAGTCAGTATCTCAATACTGTAGCTCCCTAACAGGAACATTATTTAATACCAGAGTCAGTAAGGCACAAAATCTAATCACGCCATCAGTACTGTGACACAGTTTGTCAGAAAGCTGGGGACTGACCGGGAGGCACAGAGTTGCCAAAATGATTTCATTTGTTGGCTTTCTCCTTTGGATTTTAAAGAGCCAGTCCTGAAGCATATGAACCAGAAGTTTCCAGATGGGACATCCGGTCTCCAACAAACCACAAATTCCCCAAACCTTCATTTGGACTCATCTGTCTAAAATGAAGTCCAGGTCTTCACATTCTCTGATGATCACTTGTGTTGTCCTCCCTCCTCATCTGTGGCGGAATTATTGTGGTCAACGTGAACAGGAACACCCAGCTGAACTGAGTTGGTGTGGTTCTGGGCATAGAAGATCCACCTGATCCACCTATCTTCTGCAGTTGCCGACACAAACTGCAGAAGATAGCAGCCGGCTGTTTCCCAGGAGCAGCTGCTTCTCCTGAAAGGAACTCAGCTGCTCTCGTCGCAGAAGGAGCTTGGGGCCTTGCTGTCATCAAGGATGGCTCCTGTTCGCCTTGGGGAGCTCTGGTCTTCATCTCTGCTGTGAGCATCATATCCTGGTTCCAGCATCGATTTCTTCAGCTTTTTAGTGCGGACACGGATGTATATAGGACAGTGCTGTGGGCTCCCAGCCCTTGACTGGATCTTTTAGGTCTCCAGTGCATAGACAGATATTCTGCACTCTTTCTGCTTTTGGTTTGTGTGAGTGTTGTAACTTGTAATTGTCTTATAGTAAATCTGCTCCCTTGCAATCCATTGACTCTAGAAAAGTAACTAATATGCCATCTTTGCCTACTAGGGTCTCCCCAGCTGGAGAGTTACCTTTGCCAGATCTCCCTAACTTGTCTCTCCATTTCCACTCTGACTCCCTTCTCCCTAATGCATAGTATGACACCAGCAGCCTACATTGTGGTATACTGGTCAGTTCTCCCTTCAAGAAAGAAGGGGCTATTTTCTCAGCTGCTGTGGAGAGTTGTCTTATCCAAGGTCACATTCCCTTTCCAAAACAGCTTAATCATTGTGAAGGGATTAGAAGCTCAGCCTTCACCTCCCAATGAAGAAAACTCTGAAGGCCCATCCTATGGTGTCGGCTAATCACTTCAGCAGTGCAAAGGCCCTGAGGTAAGAGCATACCTGATATGTGTGAAGGAGAAAAAAAAGCCAGTATGGCTGAAGGGGAGCAATCAACGAGGACAGTGGTAGAAGATGAGGCTAGAACTAGCACATGGGAGGTCTTTGGAGAGTTTTGTGCAAGAAATGTCTCAGCAGCACTGTTATTTTAGACTGATTGGAGTAAGAGTATAGTTGGAAGACTATGACATAAATCCAGCTAAGGAAGTATGGTGGCTCAAAG
This sequence comes from Hystrix cristata, assembly GCA_004026905.1. Classification (NCBI taxonomy): domain Eukaryota; kingdom Metazoa; phylum Chordata; class Mammalia; order Rodentia; family Hystricidae; genus Hystrix; species Hystrix cristata. The sequence goes on along the minus strand of PVJO010018369.1, from coordinate 30,710 downwards.
CAGGACCAAGACCCGCTACTGTGGTCTTCTCACAAAATCAATTCTCAGTTTCTTCCACAGTGATGGGAGAACAAATGGGCCCTCAGCTGGGGAACTACATTTCCCAGACCCCTTTGAGGCAAAGTAGAGCCATGTGACTAAGTTCTAACCAATGGAATGTAAGCAAAAATGATACATCCAACATTAATTTAGTATCTTAAGAGAAAATCATGTACCATGTTATTTTTCACACTGTCCATTTATGTAAAGACACAAGGATGTGCCTAGATGCAGGTGAAACATGGAGATAATGACCATACTATGGAAAGATACTGAGTTTCTGGAGGATGGTATAGAGCAAAGCCTAGTATTCCTGGACTCATCACCTCAGGACTATTTCATTCATAAGAAATAAACTCCTGTCTTCTTTAATCCACTGTATTTGGAGGTCCTTTGTTAGAGCAGCTTAACCTTTACCTCAACTAATACACAGACTTCTATGGAAGACTTAGCAATATCAGAAGTGAACTAATGACAGCACAGTGTGGACTAGGAAACAACCTAAAATGTAATACTCACCATCTCCATCCTTAAAGCTCCTTAACCAAACCCACAGGGAACTTTCCAGACTGGCTTTCCCTTTAGGTCCCTGCCTGATACCTTTTCTGTTGATACCGTCTCACTCTCTTCATACACATACTGCAACTTCCCAGTGCCTGTGGATATCTGCAAGATTTCTGCCTCATTTTATTCAAAAAATGAAAAAATAATCCCAATTTCTATCACCGACAGGCTCTGGGAATTTTTTCTGCATTACTCAGAAGGATTGCTAGTGCAGCCTCAGAAATGAAAGGTGCATCTAGCCCAGGCTACCATCTTAACACAAAGAATTAGCAGAACCTTTGAAATCAAACTGAGTTTTTAAGTATTTCTCCCTTCCCTAAAAATATTCTCAATAAACAGAAATGAAGGGCTAGTGTTACAGGAGAAAATACATATTCCTCTAGCCTGAGCAAACCTTATTATTTGCTCCTAAGGTTTTAGATTCATTCTTCCATTTACTTAGACACGAATAGTGACACAATGGATACCCCCAACACACATCCACGTGGTTCCTTCTCACACATACGTACTTGGCTCACACAGACACACAGATAGTTCAGTCTCACTGAAAGATCCTGGGTTGTCCTTTCTTTTCTTTGCTGCTTTTAAAGCTCGGCCTCCAACAACCCATCCCTGAACTCTGGCTCTGTGTCCTTGCCATTCACTGATTCTTTGGGTTTCTCACCAAAATTCATAGTGGAAATGTTGAGCTGACTCATTTCCTCCCTGTTTTTATGGTCTGTTATATTTCTTAATAACACCATGAAGCAGGTTGTAAAACGCATCCGAAACAAGGCCCCCAGAAACTGAGCCCAAGCACGGCATGGTCAGGTTTTGCTGACGTGTCGAGAGGGTCATATTTCCACCCTGAATAAGACAGTCCATGATCCGCTGAATGAATGTTCACACCACCCACCACCAGCAACATGAATGGAGAAAATGCCACCAAGATCTTGGAGAATGTCCTTCAAGCCTTGACTAGAATTCACTCTTCTACCAGCTCCTGGGGTGTGAGGGAGCGCAGAGAAATTACAGGGGGAGTTCTGTTTCTTTGTGTCTGCACAGATAGATGTGTTTGCATATTGTGTGTTGACTGGGTGAGTTGTATGTGTAATACAAGCAAGAGTTCTATATATGGGTTAATGTCAGTGTGTGGATATTTCTCTCTCTCTCTCCCCCCTTTTACTCCTCCTCCCTCTCTCCCCTCTTCCCCACTTCTCACATTGCATATTTTATCTCCCCCTACACACCCCCTTGCCTAGCTAAACATTCTCTTCACTCCTCCATGTAACCAACACTACTCTTCAGACCTGAGCTCCCAGACAGCGTCAGCGCCCTTTGGATGAGCATTCATATGCCCCCTTTCATAACTCACTGCCACTCCCTATATCAGTCTGCCTTCCCTACCCACAGTGCTCTGCACAATCTCACTGTTAAACTGAATTCCCCTGCAGGGTCCTACCTTAGAGCTGACGACACTGGAGATTAGGCTGAGCTCTGGAAGTTGAGTGTAAAGCAGCAGCAGTAGCTTTTATGCTCAAGTGGAGGGATCACGGTGATTCAGTTCTGTCACAACTCACACAGGTCGTCCCAAGTCTAATGGCTCACCTTTTGAGGGACCAGGGTCAGCAGGCAAGCCTAGGGCTCCTTCATCTCCTGCCAGAGCTCCTCCTTTCCCTTCTCCAGCTCCTGGCCCCTCTGAAGACCACAACATCTCTGAAGTTGTAAGTCTAGAGATGAAGAGAATCTGACGTGGGTCCCAGGGAGAGACAGACACACATTCCAGTCTGCTGGTACATTCCAGCTCATTCTCATGGGTTCTACCTTGTTCTCACCCTCTCTCATTTCATGTTAACATCAACTCAACTCTGAGTGTCCACTGCCAAACTGCCAGGGTTTAGCATTCACCCACCACTTGGAAACAGCTTAATAAGAATGCTCAGCACTCAAGCACAGCCCTGATGTCCCTGCATAGGGACACACACATGTGTATGTGCACGCACAGAATTTCTATGGTTATTAGGTCAGTGGATCCAAACTGGCAGCCCTGACTAAGTACGTCCTACTCATGGGTTTTCCTGGGTCCACAGTGCTTTGAAACTTTTGAATTTGTCGTCAGCATCTAGAAGTCAAATTTCTCATACAAAATACAGGCTTTAAGCTTTTCTTTAAAAAATCAATAGCTCAAGCAACATGGAGCCCATTTCTCCATGGCAACAACGGGATGAAGCCAGAAGCCAGCCGCCCCTTTGGGTGTGTTTGTGCCCCTCACTTCCCCCTCTCATTTACGTTACTTTCCAGCCTCAGTAGAAATCTGAGTCAGGATAGTTCTACCTCAGGGGTTTTTTTTGCCATGAAAGAGTAAGTTTCCATCTTGCGCTAGCCAATATTTTTGTCTCTGTTACTTGCAACTGAATATAATTCTAAGTGTTACAGTAGGCACCACCATATTCCACAGTGAAGAGTGGAAGGGGAAGGAGATACGGCACTCGATTGAATCACCTTTCCACGGGTTAAAGCACACACCCTGGATCCTATTAGTGTCCACATTGATCTTTTTCTTTAAGTCCTGCATTTCCAGGGGGCTTCCAAGTGAAGGGAGACAGGGTGGCTACTCTCCTCTGTTCAGCTCTGTCCCCAGATCTCTAACAAGCACAAGATCTTCATTCTAGACTGGTGGAGCTCCCCATTGACCCTGGCAGCCCTCTCTCTCTTCTGCCCATAGCAGATGATGTTGGTACCCTGTCCATCCCCATCGCACCCCCGCACAGGTCTCTGCCATAAATCACAAGCCCTTGTGTCTCACCATGTGACGTCTCCATCACAGCTCAGCCTTGAGTGAAGGAGGTTGAAGGCAACTGAGCCCATCCTGCGGCACACTTTATCCCTGTCAGCATAACAATCCAGAGCCCCTTGATAAGTAAAGCTTTATTATGTGTGTAGTATTATCTCTGTATACGTATATTCAGCCCTCCCTGCCTAGGGATGCCACACTCGCAGACTCAAACTAAGGGCAGACCAAACATATTTGAGAAGTGGTCTGGTGCAGTAATGTTCACCTGTAATCCCAGCTACTTGGGAGGCTGGGGCAGGAAGATCACAATTTCAAGGCCAACCTGGATAAGTTAGTGAGAACCTGTCTAAAGAGGGCTAAAAATGTATCTCAGTGGTAGAGTACCTGCTTAGCATACACAAGACCCTGGGTTCAATCTCCAACACACACACACACACACACACACACACACACACACACACACTTTTTTAAAGTCCAGAAATTTCCAAAATGTAAAATTTGAATCTCCCCGTCCTAGCCCCATACTGAATCCACGTGAATGCAGTGATGTGTGCGCACTCTGCTGTAGCCTCCTGAAGTCCCACAGAGGCTCAGTCTCCAGCTCTTGTTTACCTTGAGCTGCATTTGTCTACTACACAGTAGCCTAGAATGGGTGCATCTGTCCTAGACACATACAGACTTTTTGTCTTGTCATTATTCCCTGAACAATATGGAATAACAACTATTTACATAGCATTTACATTGTACTGGTATTATAAGTAATTTGGAGAGTATTTAAAGTGCACAAGAGGATGTTGTAGGTTATACGCAAATACTGTGTTATGTTACACAAGGGACTTGAACATTGGTGGATTTGGATGTCTACGGGGGAGTCCCAGAACCATTCCCTACAGATACCAAGGGATGACTGTATTCAGTTCTATGTGCATATTTAATTCTGTACACACGTGGGTTGGTACTTCCCATAACATTGTGTGTTATCTCATTTTAAAATACACTGTGTACATGCAGATGATGCTGTATGTATGTGGATGTATTTATGCAAGAATATCTCTATATTAAAACATTGTCTATAGACATGGAAGTAGGCAAGATGCCTTATGGTTTCATTTAATTTAGACAGATATCTTCAAACATAGGTGGCACTGCAGTTCATAAGGAGAAAATGTAGGCTTCATGGGGAAGTCCTTTGGCCAAAGTGCCAGGGCTCTAAATTATAAGTGATTTGCTGCAGGTGCTCATAGAGCCACCCTCTTCCCGCCCACAGTCCCATCGCCCATGCCCCCAACCACTGCTAATGTTGGCCAATAACAGCTCCCGCCCGCTGGCCTTGCTCAAGGATGCCTGGAAGGTTGTATCCCTTCCCTAGGGAGATTCTGGGTTGATAACCGACTGATACAGGGAGAGCTCCTACCATCTAGAAGCAGATTAAGGCAGGGAAAGGAGGCAAGCAAATGGAACTCCAGGAGAAATCTAGTCTGAATCTTCCTGTGTGGCTGTTTTTCAGGGTCCCGATCTAGACATTACTGAATCAGAGTTGGAAGACGAGTTCTACCCAACTACAAAGCCTGGGGATTTTCCTCCACATCACCCTGCTTTTTACTTGGGTGTTGGCGTTACAGTTCAAGCTCATTGGGGATGAATATTCTGTACCTTTCCCCAGAGGTGGTAGTGAATAGGAATTGTTTGTTTGTCTAAGAGCAGAGTGGAAGCTAACTGTTTTAGACTATGAAGCGCATAATGGACACTGTGCCTGTTACATTACATTTTATGGTTTTATAGCAATTATATTGCATTTTATGGTGTCATAACATATTACATTTTATGGTTTAATATCAGCTTTAATACAAGACACCATGGCCCAGAATTTTAACAAGGGGGAAACTTCTCCTGGTGGGATAGTAATGGGTTTTCTGCCTGACCACTTGCCTTCCAGCAAGCTAAGGAAGGTGACTCAGAGACCAAATCCCCTCAGGCCTCAAGAGCCGCCCCATTCCATGGCCCTTCAGTCTGGACTGGCTTTCTTGCCAGGGGCCCTTGTGCAGAATAGTTGTGTCTCTGCCCCCATCTCCACCCCCCCACTTCTGGTCTCCCGTCTCTTCCCTCTCCATCTCTGTCTCTGTCTGTCTCTCTGTATCTCTCCGTCTCTCCGTCTCTCCGTCTCTCTCTCCCTCCCTCTCTCTCTCTCTCTCTCTCTCTCTCTCTCTCTCTCTCTCTCTCTCACTGGGGACGAAACCCAGGGCTCTGTACAAGCTAGACAAGCCCTCTATCACTCAGTTACTTCCCTAGCCCCAGGATGATCCTTTCAAAGCACAAATCTCCCCCTGTTGTAGCTCTGCCACAGTAAGCTTCCTACCATTCTTAAACATGTTGTGCTCCTTTGCACCTCCAGGCCTTTGCATGTGCTGTTCACTTGGCCTAGAATCTTTTCCTAGATCTTTTTTTTTCTATGCATTCACTCAACAAATATTTATTGAGCACCTTCAATTCTCGGCTTTTTTCTGACTGCTAGAGATGCAGCAGTAAAGGAAACATTCAAAATCTGTACACTCGTGGAGCTCATTTTCTAGTGGGAAGAAGTGCCATTGTATCCAGTCCTTCAAAACTCATGTCACCTCCTCCAGGAAGCCCACTCTGATGGCTCCCAGGTAGGAAGTATGGATTCTATTCTGTGCCTGTGTCATGATACATATCACAGCAATTATCACTTCTTCTCTGCCTTCCCCAAGAGCCAGGACAATGCCTTGCCCATTGTCACTTTTATATCACCTTTACCAAGCCAAGCCCCTGGTCCATGGTGGTGCCTAGCAAGTTGATTGAATAAGTGAATGAATAAAGCAGGAGGGAATAAATGATGCGCCTGCTTTCAGGATGTCAGTGAGATGCACTGCCCTGCAAATGCTTCAAAACTTGCCACTAGAAATTCTCTCCTTTGGGCTAGCATCACCCACCCCCAGCTGCTCTTCGGAATACAAATGGTCCAGGGAGTAAGATGTCTGCATGAGTAATCCCATCAGAGCTGGCTGAGGAGGACAGGATTTAAAGGACCTTCTCATCTGCAGTCAGAGATAAAAAGAGGAAACACGAAAGGAGGCTTTGCCAGGGGATCCAGCTTGTCTGAGCTCGGAACATTAGGCAGAGGTGTTACACGGGACTGTAGGGAAGTAGCGAGAGCTATGAACTAGGCATTAAGCTCTAGCTCCAGTTCTGATATTGACTTTCCGTGCAACTTCTGGCAAGACCTTCCACCTCTCTGCTCCTCCGTTTCAGAGACGGTAATAGGAGGTTGAAGCAGATATGATCAGGGCCTCTCAGCAATCAGCAAGTCTTGGTGGTTCCAATGCTAGCACACCTGTCATTACTGTGGTCTTGAGTAAGCTACTTAACCCTCAGTGCCCATTTTCTTCTCTGTAAAATAGAGAGGGGCGCACATTCCTCAGAAAGGTGCTTCAAATCCTGCTACTAGAAGTTCACCCCTTTGGGCTAAGCTTTGTCCACTTCCAGCAGCTCTTTTGAATATAATGGCCCAAGGAGTAAGTTGTCTGCATAAATAATTCCACCAGAGTAGCTAGGAGCTCTGTCTCTCGCTCCTCAGTTAGCACAGAACCTGGAATCTTACACACACCCAAGAAAGGTTAACTACTATTAAATGAACCAAAGGGTGAACAGCAGAATGTCTGTAAACTCAGGAGGCCAAAGCTGCAAGAGGCTGTAATACAAACAATAGCAGACCCTAATCAGGTCCACCATGCACCAGGCACCTTGCAGACAGCACTTCCTCGAAGTAACCCTGGAAAATAGATATTTCTTCCCTCGCCTCACCAATAAAGCTCACAACAGGTGAGTAATATGCCCCCATTCCTGCAGGTGGCAAATGGCATAGCCAGGGCTCACAGGAGGCTCCATCTGACGCCACCACTTCTCACCCAATATGAAAAGTTTTCAGCCATTTTTCCTGCAAACATTTTTAATCTCACCTCTTTCTTCTCTCCCTTAGAAACTCCAATTGTATGTGTATAGTTCCGCCCAACTCTTCTTTTTTTATCTTCCATGTTACACTTTGAGTAGTTTCTATTGCTCGATCTTCAAGTTCACTAATCTTTTCTTCTGCAGTATCTAATCAGTTGCTAATGCCATTCAGTGTATTTTTCATCTTGCACACTATAATTTTGAAGTCTGGAAATTCAATTTGGATCCTTTTCTTTTTATGTCTAACATATCCCTACTTAACTTTTCTTTGTCAATATTGGTGATCAAACTTAGGGTCATACGCATTAGGCATGCTCTTTACCACCATGATACAGCCCCAGCCCCAGGTTCCCTTCAACTTATAAAATAGGGTTAAAGTAACTCTTCGAAGTTCCTTGTCAGCTAATCCCAATGTATATGTCTACTCTGGAATGGTTTCTATTGGTTGGGTTTTCTTTATTCTACAGGTTGTGTTTTTCTGCTTCTTTGCCTGTTTAGTAGTCTTCGATTTGGACGCCAGTTAAGAGTGGTCATGTGCAAAGGGGCCAAACAACCTCACTGGAAGAAAGACAGCCTCTTTAATAAATGGTGCTGGAAAAACTGGCTCTCCACATGCCAAAGGTTAAAACAAGACCCGTATCTTTCCTCATGCACTAAGCTAAAATCAAAGTGGATCAAAGATCTAAATATTAAAACAGAAGCACTAAATCTATGGGAAGATAGAATAGGTTGAACTCTTGAAGATATAGGTGTAGGCAAAGACTTTATGATCAAATCCCCAGTTGCCCAGGAAATATCACAAAGAATCAACCACTGGGACCTGATCTTTTTAAAAAGCTTTTGCACAGCAAAAGAAACTACAACAGAGCAAAGAGACAACCCACAGAGTGGGAAAAAATTTTTGCCAGCTATTCCTCTGAAAAAGGACTAACATCTCAAATATATAAAGAACTCAAAAAAATCAGCCCCCCCCAAATTTAAAGACCCAATCCAAAAGTGGGCAGCTGAAATGAATAGACACTTCTCAGATGAAGAAGTAGAAACAGCAGATAGACATATGAAAAAATGTTCAACATCACTGGTCATTCGAGAGATGCAAATTAAAACAACCCTGAGCTTCCACTTCGCTCCACAAAGAATGGCCATTATCAACAAATCAGCCAATAACAAATGCTGGGGGGGGGCTGTAGAGAAAAAGGAACACTTCTCCACTGTTGGTGGGAATGTAGACTGGTGCAAATGCTATGGAAATCAGTGTGGAGATCCCTCGGGGAACTAGTACTAGAGATTCCATTTGACCCAGCTATTCCACTTCTTGGTATCTTCCCAAAAGAATTAAGAGCATCATACTGTAGCGATATATGCACACCCATGTTTATAGCAGCACAGTTTGTAATAGCTAAATCTTGGAAGCAGCTCAAATGCCCATCAACAGCAGAATGGATAAAGAAAATGTGGGTTTTTTATACAATGGAGTACTACTCTGCCATAAAGAATGATAAGCCTGAGATATTCCTAGCTAAATGGATGCATCTTGAGACCATACTCTTAAGTGAAATAAATCAGACACACATGTTTAAATACTGCATAGTTTCTCTGGTGTGAGAAACGGAAGTGTAAATAAAGACTAAAATGTATTATATTGGGAAAGGGAAGAAAATGTCCAAATGGGAAAGGGAACAAGGGAGGGGGAAAGGAACAGAGGGACAAGAGAAATAAGAAATGGAAGGAAAAAAATGGAAACAAAGCTTTTGTAAATAGGGAGGGAGGAGGCAGGGAGGGGAGGGGAATGGGAAAAAAAAAAGAAGCAACAAGATATGTCATGTACAGGTACAAATCCCCTATGATGAATGTTATCACTATGTACATCTAAAATGTACCATTAAAATAAAATTTAAAAATAAATAAATTAAAAAAAAAAGAGTGGTCATGTGAACCACTGGTCTAGGCCAATCACAGCAGCTCTTTTATCCTAGCCAGTGATTGGCTTAAGAGCAAACATGTGACCAAATTCTAGCCAATAAGCCATGAAAGCAAATCTGCAGAGACACTTTTGGGAAATGTTTCCTTGGTCTTACTAAAGAGACCAGTTTTCTGACTCTGACTATTTGTGAATGGGACACCAGGAATTGCTGCATTTTTTGAGGACTTACTGTGTGTCCACACTATGCTAAATGGAGTAAGTCATGTGATCTTAACAGCAAGACTTTAAAGTACATATAATTGGAATGTCCATTTTATAGACAAGGAAACTGAGGTTCGGAGTAGTGAACACCATTTCCCAGATCACATGAATAGCGAAGGGCAGAGATGAGATAGGAAACCAGGTTTTTCTGACTCAAGAACTTGTAGCCTTAAACCTATATTCTTTTCTGCCTCTGCATTAGGCAGACCTAATCCCAATGAGCCCCCTCCTCCCACTGATCCATATTCATATTACTCAGAGCCAAGTAATTGGGGCTGCCAAAGGGTGCTGAGAAGCCATTCTAATGAGCTCACTCAGCTCTTCTTTGTACAGCATTCCCCGCTGGGGCCATGGGACCTCTTCTGTCAATATTGATGCCTGTCTGAGACACTCGGAACCTGCCACGGATGGAGAAGCAGCTGCTGCTGAGATTTAAAGAGAGAAAGGAAAAGAAAAAATACAAATCCCCTCAATGAAGTTACTGCTTGATATCGGAGACCCAACATACTCCACGGATGTGGAGAAACTGCAAGAAAGAGGTGAGGTCAGGCACCAACTGACCTTCGATGTCCTTGGCTGGGCTCCTAACCCCAGGTCTGCTCGGCTGCCTGCTCAGCAACACCCCAGACAGCCAGCCAGGCCAGGAAGTCAGCTTCGGGCAGGGCAGGATGACTTCTTCCCAGGGGATCTCCTGGGGAAGTTGAGGTTCTAGATTCTTTGGCCTTCTTCCGGGTCCTGCCCAACCTGAGGACCCCTAGAGGGCCAAAGTTAGGCTCCAGGAGGGCATACTTCTGGAGTGTGAGGTTAGGACAACGAAACTGTCTTTGTCAAGAAGGATAATCTGCTATAAGGAATTTTGGCTGTAGAGTGAGATGGTCTGGGCTTAAATCTTCAGTAAGTGAGTTATCTTCTCTGGCAGTTGGAATGCATCCACTCATTCATGCATCTGGCCACAATGACAGTACAAAGTCACGGGCAGGTAAGTAAAATGCTGAGCACAGAGCCCAGCACACTGAATGTCCCCAAGAAATGCAGGAAGTCCGGATGGATAGATAATGCTGGTGTCACTACCCCGTGCTACCTTTTCCAATAACACGGCTATGTCAAAAAAGCCCAGAGACAGAGTTTATCTTCTAGCTCCGGGTAATTCTGGATGAGATTAACATTCGAATTAGTAGACTGAGTAAAGTAGAGGATGCTATTGAATGTAGGTAAGCTTCATCCATTCAGTTGAAAAGCACATAGAACAGAAAGGTGAAGTAAGAGGGAGGTTCTTCCTGACTCCTTGAGCTGCAGTATTGGTCCTTCTTGGCTTTGGACTTGGACTGAGATATCAGTTCCTCTTGGATCTCAAACAGGCACCTTCAGACTGGGACTTACCCTGTCAACCTTCCTGGTTCTCCAACATTTGGATTCAGACTGAGACTATTCCTCATCTTTGCTGGGTCTCTGGCTTACCAAATACAGATCTTGAGATTTCTCAGGCTCTGTAACCATGTGAGTCAATTCCTTATACTAAGTAAGTCTATCTACCCATCTATTTATCTATCTACTCATCTATTATCTATCTATCTATCTATCTATCTATCTATCTATCTATCTATCTATCATCTACCATCTACCTTTCTGTCATATTGGTTCTTTTCCTCTGGAGTACCCCGAATAATACACTCCACTTTCCTAACTCTGATTGTTTATCTGTTAACTGGTGGCGATCATTCCTATTTAGTTGGTTGTTGTGAGGCCAGCAATTACAGTGTGAATTAAAATACAGTTTGCAATGTGCTATAAAGTGGATCAGAATGGGGGTTATGGGCCCACAGGAGCACTTATCTCAGTCTTTTGTGGGATGGAGCTGGGGATCCAACTCAGGGTCTTGGGCTTGCTAGGAAAGCACTCTACCACTGAGCTAAATCCCCAACCCCCATACCTCTGTCTTTAAAAATAGCTCCTTCTAGAAAGAGGGAACAAAGACCAAGTGACCGATATGCAGACAGAGTAGGGAAAGGAATAGTTTATGGCCTTATTGGAACATTAAACACAGATCAGTATATCTCGGGCTCTAGATTTTACATTGCATTAATAGGTTGGTCTTTATCTTGAAGGCAAGGGGGAACCAATAAAAAATTTAGGGGCAAAAGCAATGTGAATCTACGAGATTTTTGAAGAACTCATTTTAACCTCTCTGAATTTTGGTTTCCTTATGACTCATGTCAAGTGGTTCCACTTGCCTAACTGGGTTTTGTGAAGACCAGACAAAGCTTTGTACCTTAAAGTATTGTGTAAATTATCAAGTGCTTGGCAAATATAAGGCAGGGTTATCTACACATAAGTCAATATTACTATATCAACTCCAATGCCTCTGCCTCCCTAGCAGTTTCTCTAACCAAGAACACAAGTCTAACAGTATATGGAGTAAGAATTTATTTGGAAAATTCTAAAACTTTTGATGAAATTTAGAGATCTGTTAGTCACCTCCCCAGCATCTGTGTTAATTTGGGTCTCCTGAGAAGCGGATGTCAAAAGGAATTTAACGTGCAAGAAATTTCTTAGGGGGAAATGCCAGTGAGAGAAATTGGGGTTAGCTAGGAGGAGCTGGGGGAGCCATCACTTTGACACAAGTTTGATCTCAAGGGAAGAGGGGACCAAAAGAAAGAAGGAAAGGTGAGTGCAGGTGTCTCAGATGCCAATGGAAGGCCCGCCCTCAAGGCCCCTAGGGAGTCCTTGAACCAAAGACACCTGTTAGTGGAGTCCAGTGACTTCCAGGATCAGGATTGCTTTAGTATCTCTGCTACTCTCAGCCACTCGCCAGAAGCAGCAGAGAAGTGAGGCCTCTGCATAAACACAGTGATGGACTTCAGAGCACGGCAGTTGAGACCCTTATCCATCATGCCCCTGCAGTCTGAGACCTGACAGGTTCCTTCTCAGGGTCACTACATTGCCCATTGCCCTTCCTGTGGCTAACAAGTCTGATTTTCCCTCACAAATCGGCTTCTTTCCTCTCTTCAAACATCCCTGAGCCAATTGGAATATCACAGTGCACTGGAGGCAGCGACTGGTACATTCATGGACATGTGACCTAAGCTGGTCCAATCAGAGTGAATTCAGAGTTTTATGAGGAACATTAGGGAAAAGATGCTCATTTCATTCATCTGGATTTGAATCTGGGAGGATGGTGTTCAGGACTGTGGCAGCCCTATTGACCACATGAGGACAGTTCTTCAGGAGAGACTTCAAAACCGGAAAAAGAGGAGCTGTATGATACAGACATCGTTTGAGCCCTTTTCTCTCAGACATGTTTAGAGCCAGAATTCATCTCATGACTGATTTTTCTAAAACTTTATTATTCAAAATTTTAAATTTTTTTAATTTAACAACTTTATTGTGGTATAATATGGAAAAAAGCACAGATTTAAAGTGTGCATTTCGATGTTTTGGGGTATGTAAGCACTTTTAAAACCACTGCCATAATCAAGATAAAGAACATACTCATCACCCCCAATTCCCAAATTTCTTCCTGAGTCTTTTAATCCTTCCCTCTCAATCCATCCTGGGGGCAATCACTGGTCTGCTTTCTGTCACCACAGAATTTTCCATAAATGGAATCACATAGCTTTTTTTTTTTTTGCATCACTCCTTTCATTCAACATCATTATTTTGAAATTACATGCTGCCATGATATCATGGTAAATGTGTCAACAGTCCATCCCTTATATTGATAAGTAGTATTTCCATTGCATGAACACACATTTACCCCTTAGTAGATGTGTTAGTTGTTTCCAGGTTGAAGCTATTACAAATAAGGCTGTTCTGAGCATTGTGAACAAGTCTTTCTAGGGACATTTACTTTCACTTCTCTTTGGAAAATATTCAGGAGTGAAAGAGTTAAATAACACGGTAGGTATAGCTTAATTTAAAAAAAAAAATTGCCAAGCTGGCTTCCAAGCTAGCTGTACAATGTTATATTCCCACCAGCAGCATGTAAGAGGTGTACTCCCTTGACCTCCCGGCCAACGATTTTAACTATTCTCAAATTGGTGTGCACTGGTGTCTCCTTGTTGTTGCAGTTTGCATTTTCCTAATAGCTAAGGATGCTGAGCACATTTTGAGGCTTATTGTTCATATAGCTGCTTTGCTGAATTGTCTGTTCAAATATTTTGCTCATTTGTAGTTGGGTTATTTGTTCAATAACGAATCACTGTACTTGAAGAGTTACTGACATAGCCTCCATACAAATCTTTTGTCATGTATATGACTTACAAATATGGTCTTCCACTCTGTAGCTTGTCTTTTCATTCTATTAACAGAGTCTTTGAAGAGCAGAAGTTTTTAATTTTTAATGAAGTCCAATTTGTCGATTTGCTTTTTTCATAGACTGTACTTTTGGTGTCAGATCTAAGAAAGTTTGCTTAAACTGAAATCACAAAAGTTTTGTCCTAGAACAGAGTTTCTCAACTTTGTTGCTACTGACACATGGGGCCAGATAATTCTTTATTGTTGGGCTGCTGCGTATGTAGAATGTTTAGCAGTATACCCAATCTTTACCTGGAATCTCCTTTAAGGCAGGATGTTAGAGAAAACCTAGGGCTTGTATCACTTTATTTTTCTCCCAGCCTCTCACAAGAATCACTGTCCTCTGTCTCCTAAGGTCCAATAACTTAAAAATCACTGCATCATCTCTCATAAATACTTTTTGGTTGTTTCAGGCAGAACAATAAATTTCATCCCTATTACTCCATATTCATGAGAAGTAGAAATGTGTTTAATTGCTGAGATAATAAATTCCCAGTTTGTGTTGGCATTTTGTTAGCAAAAGCATTCACATTACCATGGTTACATGGCCTGTCTGACCTGGGATAGAATGAGCCAGAGAATCTTACCTTATTCTGCATAAAACGCCAAAACTTGGTGAGAGGTGGCAATAACTTAGTACTTCTTCCAAAATAAAAGATTTGGACAGAAACAGTTTGGGTGGTATGAAGAAATGGCAAGACCCACAGAATCTGGAATTACAAAAGGCTTGTGTTTGAATTCTGACCCAACTACCTTCTAGCCACATGTGACCTTGGGGAAGGTTAAACTCCATGACCCTCAGTTTGCTCATCTATGAGGTGGGAATAATAATACTACCTTGCTCACAGTGAGGCTATGTAAGGAGTCATTAGGATAAGACTTGGGAAGCTCAGTGCCTGGCAGGTAGTAAATTATATGGCATTGTACCAAAATGATAGCTGTTATTATCATTAACGTAAAGTTCTAAAGCGATCTATCTCTTTGATAATCTAACAGCAATTTTGTCTTGTCTGTGTCTATAGCATGAATATAGCCTAGATTACTTGGATATGTGGGCTGCATAGGCCAAACGCTCTGCTCCCAGAATTCTCTGAACTGTGACATCAAGCCAAAATCAGTAAGAATAAATGGCCGCCTCGTTTACTCATTTAAAGAAAAGAACAAAGACATAGGATTGGGTCCCCATGTGAATATTTTGGCTTTGAATTATTCCAATTGTTTGGACTGTTGTTGCTAAAGATGTCTGTTACGGGGACTGCCCAATTACAGAAGCTCTGTGGCTAAGAGATAGCCTGGGCAGCCTTGAAATGGGCCCACTACTGATCAGACCACAGCTGATCAGAGCTGAGCTACTCAATCAGATGGGCTCTAAGCATAGCCATCCATGAGGTAGCTTGGTGACATACGTTGGTTGGGTGAGGAAGAGATGAACTGGAAATTGTCTTTCTCCTAGAAATCTGGACTATATCCAGAAATTCAGGGTATACCCAGAAAGTGAAATATCCAGACATTGGTGCTGAAGGACCAAGGTCAAGAAGTCGCCTTCTGGCCAGGGAGGCTCTGATGCTCAAGAAGCAGGCAGAGGGTTGGAGAAAGCAGACCCATGAGAAGCAGAAGCCATAGTGAGGGGAGAGAGCAGAGACGACTGGCAGAAAAGTCTTGCCGGAAGAGAACACAGCTACTCCCTAACCTGTTCTAATTCCCCAGTTTCCAACCCATTTCTGGCTACCATTCACAAGTAACCCTTTTGGAAATAACTTCTTTTTTTCTTTTCTGAACAGAAAACATGATGAATTATCACTGGGGGAAAAAATCAGAACAGAAGAGACCCAGAAAAGATTATAAAAATAGTACCAGGGGCTGGGGGTGTAGCTTGGTGGTAAAGCATGAGTTTAGTATGCATAAGGCTCTGCATTCGATCCCCAGTTCCTTCCCAAAAAGTGAAAAGGAAAAACAACCCAGAATTTTCACCTTCCTTTCCATCTTCTCCTATGCCACCATTTATCTTTTTTTCCAGAAAACTGAGATCATACTATTTGCTACACCATTTTTTCCATCACTTAACAACATATCAAACTTACCCCATGTCAATATTTTTCTATAATGTGCTTTAAATGATTTCTAAGTATTTCATCCTAAAGATATTCCATTATTAATTTATGTAACTTCTTGTCTTGGACAATTAGGTTTTTCAAGGATTTTTTATTTGGTTTTAATAAAAAATGCGGCAAGGAACATGGCTGTAGCTAGGTCTTTGGACACATAAGTGATTATTTCTTTGTAATAAATTATTAGAAGGCCAATTGCTGAGTCAATGGGCATGTACATCTCCTAAATCTTTTGATGCGTATTGTTAAATTATGATGCTCCAGGAAGGTTGCAAAAATTTATATTCCTACCAGTGGTGTGTGAATGTGTCTGACCCAAGGAGTTTTTGGATTGATTCTGCCAGACTTTAGAGACCATATCTCTACTGTCTGACATGGTGTCTAATATATACAATAGGCACTCAATACATGTGTGTTGACCCAAACTGAGAGACCTTTTCTCTCGAGCTAAGTTGAGAGGTCTGTGTTCCTTCCATGAAGCCACTGTAACACCTAACACACCTCCCTGCATGCTCTAATGTGGGACAAGCAGGAATAATTTATCTGAGGACACAGAACCCCAGGGCAGCTGATCTGAGACGGTGACCCTACTGTCTTTGAGTCTGTGACTTCCCAGGAGCGGAAACCGTCCATTCCTCTCCCAGAAACCAACTACTGAGTGGAGAAAGACAGATGAAAATGAGACAGATGGAGAGCTCATTAAAACAATCAATTATTTCGATGCACTTGGACATGACAGAAGTCCACCAGGGTGTGTGGGTTTTTAATAAGACCTGGACTGAGAGAGCAACCACAGGACCAGCAGGCCCAGAACGAGACATCACTTTCTGGAAAGGAACCTCCTGTGAAAATGCTACCTGCCATTTACACTGGGGCAGAAAATAGACACAGAATCAGAGAACGCTAAATCTAAGATAATGGGTTTTTTAATTGTTTTCAAATTTTGGATGAGCATTTTAATTGAAGTGGTTGGGAGGTTAATATAACTTTTGTATTTGATTATCTAGCAAGGAGGGGGAAATAAAGAAAAGTGGGGGAAATTGAGGTAGTCTTTTTTTTTTTTTGAAAGCTTCTCTTAGCACACTGCATGATAAATTCCATTTCTGTACAATCGTTTTTATTATATTTGGCAGACGCGAAATGACTTCTGTACATAATTAGCGCCAAGATGAGAGAAATGCTGACAGCCTGAGGTTCTAAGTTAACCCTCTGCAGACTTATAGAGAGGGAAAATTTCCAGCCTTTCCATACATTTTTATTAAGAGTTAGGAAGGATCTAATGTTATGGAGTGGCCACTCTTGGCCAACACAATGTCAGGCACTTTTCACATTTCTTTTTCAATCTCACCACATGAGAAGTTGTAAGAAGTTACATTTTTTCTATTTCACAGAGGAGGGGATTAAGGTTCAGAAATGTTTTGTAACTTGTGCAAGGTCACACAGCCAGTAAGGAGACTGGAACTCTAACCAAAACCTAGTGGACTCCAAGGCCAGCACAGAAGAATGGAGTCACATTTAACTGGATTTGAATGTGCCCTGCTATTATTTAAGAGTTCTGTGCTTTGGGGCTTCTTGTTCGAACTGTTTGAGCCTATAAAATGGCAATAGTAATAAAAATAAATAATAGCATCTACCATGTAGATGGAGCTCTGTGTGTGTGTGTGTGTGTGTGTGTGTGTGTGTTTGAGCATTCACTGAGATAATAATAATTTGTATGGTCTGGATAATGTTCTCCAAAAGTGCATGCATTAAACACTTGTATGCCAGCCTATGGTGCCATTAGGAGGTGATAGAACACTTAGGAGGTGGAACCTCGTGGGAGGAAGTTAGGTGATTGAGAATATGCCCTTAGAGGAGATACCCAGATCCCTCCTGACTCTTTTTCTTTGTTCCAGGCCACCACGAGGTGAACTGCTTTTTCTGCCACACTCCCACTATGATGTGTGTCTTACCACAAAAGCAATGGGGCCAATTTATCATGGACCAAAACCTCCAAAACTGTGAGCCAAAATAAATCTTTCTTCTTTTTAAATTGATATATCCCAGGAACTTGTCACAGTGATGAAAAGCTGACTGACACAATTATATTCCTGGAACAGGGCAAGTATTCAGTAAACATTCGCCATTAGTATTAGCATCAACCTGTACCCTTCATAAAGTTCCTTACTACTTCTGAAGTTCTATAAGGAGAATAAGTTTTACAAGGAGACATTGTGCCCACACTTGGGGAGTTTACAAAGTATTAAAATAATAGATCAGGATTCCCTAATTTCCAGGAAGCTCCTGTCTTGTGGGTTGACAGAAGGCTGGTTTCCCAGGATTTGAAAGATTCTGTCCTACAATCAAATATCCACTTCCTGCCTCCATTATGGGTCCCAAGTCTTTATTTTGGAAAACATGACCCACTTAATCACCTGAAATTATCTACAGCATCAGATTTCAGCCTCCATGGGCACCAAGGTTGAAGAGCATGTCTGGGCATTGTTTGAAGTTGTGGAAATGCGAAACCGCAAGTCGTTAGCAAACATGAAAGGTTTAACGTTCGCACAATTGGAGAAATTTTCACAAAGATCAAGGGAGCAGGTTGTGTAAGAATCTTTATGAACTCTTAGGAGACTGAGCACCATTACATATCCAGATACTTTCACAGGTCCTTCTCCCCACTCCCCCAAACTGATGCTATAAGCAGTGAGGGCTCAGGGTGAGATAATCTAGCCTGTTTTCACACCCAAGTTCCTTTGCCCACACAGCAGTAGCAGTGACGCTTTATCGGGTGTTCATCCTGTGTCAAATGCTGGCCCATCTGTCTGTCCATAAAGGGACCTGAGGGACTATGGATCACCCAGCTGCTCACTGGTGAACATGAGGTATGAAGCATGGTTGGCTTGATATTGCTGTTGTTTCTACCCTGCATAACCAGGATGGCACTCATATCAACCCACATGAGATACAGAATCTCACCGCTTCTCACCAGCCTCGCTGCTGCCTCCTAGTCTGAGCTGCCACCAGCTCTCATTTGGATCCTTGCAGTAGCTTCCTGATAGACCTCTGCTTCCTCCCTCGCCCCACATGCCATCACAGGCAGCTCCCAACACGACACCCAAGAGGATTAATAGAACTCGAGTCAAATCACATCCCTTCCCCACATGGACCTCCTATTTCATTCGGAATAAAGGGCAGGCCCCTTATGATGGCTGTAAGATATCCATGATCCAACACCCCAGAGCTTTTCTGTCTTCACCTCTAATTATCCTCTTCCCTCATTCGCTGGCTCCCAGACACTGGCCTCCAGCTGCCCCTCAACTTAGCACACATGCAGTGGCCTTGGGCCCTTAGCACATACTCTTCTCTCCACTCCAAAATATGCATCTGTTCACTTTTCGCCTCTTGCAGTCTTCAGTGAAATGAGATCTTTCCAGGGAGGCTTTTCCTGATGGTCCTCCTGAAAACTGCGACCTTACTCTATCCCCACATTCACCATTCCTGCTTGATTTTCTTCATAACAATCCTCATCTTCTGGTGAGATAAGCTTGTTTATTTTATTGTTGTTACCCAATGTCAGCTCCAGGAAAACAGAGAGTATGGTTCGGTGCTCTGTCTGTTTTTCTGCTCATATTAGACTCTTTCCTATTGCTTGGACAAAACACCAACATTCACAGTTTAAAGGAGCAGAAGAAAGCTGCTCAGCTCTGGCAGCCAAGAAGTGGGGGGCGGTGGGGTGGGGCTGGGGACAAGAATACAACCTTCCAAATCACACCCCTAGTGAGCCACCTCCAACCAGGTCCTGCCTCCGAACAGCACACTCAGCTACTAAACTCATCAGCTGATGAATCTGCTAATAAGTATAGTTCCCCCATGATCCAGTCACCTTCCAAACACATAATTCTGGGGGGACATTTTAGATCTAAACCATAACACTGCTGTATTCTCTGTGCCTAGAATAGCACCTGCCACGTGCTTGGTGCTCAATAAAAATTTGTTAGGTAAATGAATCTAGAAACTGGACCTTCTTCATCATCCACAGGTTAGCAAGGTCTGGTACACTTGAGTTCTGCTGCCTGCTGGCTCCTCAGGAGCATTAACGGGCTAAGGTGTATAAAGTGGCCGGCATATAGCAGGCGTTTGTTTTAGTCTGTTCAGGCTGTTATACAGATTTCCCAGGACCGAGTAGCTTGTAAAGAATAGAAACATATTTCTCATAATTCTGGAGGCTGGTAAGTCCAAGGTCGAGGCACTGGCAGATTCAGTGTTGGATAAGGGACCATCTCCTGGTCCACTGATGACCATCTTCTAGTTGTTTTTATGTCATGGCAAAAGGAGCAGGGACCTCTCTCGGACCTCTTTTAAGGGAATTACTCCCATTTATGAAGGTTCTGCCCACAGGACCTAATCACTTCCCAGAGTTCCCATCTCTTAACACCATCACCTGCAGGGTTGGGATTTCGATAATGACTTGGGGATGGGGGCACTGATACTCAGCCTATAGCCCCACTCAGTTAGTGGCAGCTACTACTGTTATTGCCATTGTTGTTGTCCTCAATCTTCTTGGATCCAAACCTCTCTCTGTCCCTCTCTACACTCTCTAATGCCTTGCACCTTATTCTCTACTGCCTCATCCCTGCTTTGACTGTCCCTGTGTCTTCTCTCCCCATTCACTAACTCCTATCAGCTCCTTGGATTTCCTATTTTTCTGCCACTAAGAGAAGCAGCCCGGTTGAGCAGGCCTCTAGGGCCCACCCACATCTCCCCTGGATCTCCCTTGTTTCCCAGCAAAGCAAATCATGATGAATCACTTCCTCTCCGGACCAAACACCAAAAGCATCCTTGACAACATGTGCTTGTTCTGCCTACCAACAGACCTTTTCAGATGGGACAAGCTTCAAATCAATTCTTATTTCTTCCAGGTGAGAGAGAAAGGCTGTTTGGTGACCCAGGAGGCCCCCCATGAGTCTCCTGCAAGAAATCACTTCGGCTTTACTTTTCTGCTTAGGTGAACTGCCAGTGCATCTCTGCAAACTCAGATCTTTCTCCAAATAACTCACAGGAACAAATTCTCCCCCAAAGCAGAAGCAAGCCAGTCCTATGTGTTGGCATCCTGTAACAGAGCTGCATTCATTAATTAAATTAGAAATAATAAAGCCGTAATGGTAAAAATTGCAGCTAAGGTGTCAAGCTTACAGTAGTTTATTTAACTCTCACCATAATCATTTGTGAGAAATAGTATTCCCCACTTTGCAGGTGAGGAGAACGAGGCACAGAAAGTACAAGCAACTTGGGCAAATTCACATAGCCGTGAATGGAAAAGCCTAGAGTCCAACTCAGGACCCAGTTACTGAGCAGATGCTTTCTGGTCAAATGCTGTGTTGGGCGCTTGGAACACGGGAAGGAACAAAGCAAACACAGGCCCTGCCCTCAAGGAAGTTATGGTCGCCTGGGTGGGGAGAGGAGCATTCATAAAATGCACAACTGTTTAGCTCCCAGGTGTGACGACACCAGGAAAGGAATGATTCCCTTTGAGCTTCCTCTTAAAATAAACTGTATCTTTAGATGGACCCATTCATACCTTTTAGACCAGAGGAGGCTGGGTTTAGAGAAGCCAAGTGACTCTTGTATGTCGGGCACCCACTGTCTGCCAGGTACCAAACAGCATGGTGCATGCTCGAACAGTCTTCAGTCATCGCAAAGGAAGAACTGTGGGTTGCCCCCTCTGATGAATGGAAAACTGAAACTCACAGAGGCCAGTAGACTGTGGGGATCTTCTGTTAGTGACAGGGGCAGCCAGCATCCAACACAGTCAAGTCCATTTCTTCTTACCATATTATACATCAGATCTCTCAACTCCAGCACCGTTGACATTTTAGTCCAGATAACTCTTTGTGGGGGCAGGAGGAGGGCTGTCCTATACTTTGTAGAATACTGAGCAACATCTATGACCACCACTCACTCGATTCCACCACCCTCCCCCACAGTTGTGACAACAAAAATGTTTCCAGATAACTCCTCATGTCTCCTTAGGAGGAAGGAGGAATCACCCCTGTTCGAAAACAATTGCTATAAATGTCAACGCACCTCCAGACTGTGTCTTTGTAATCTCTGTCTACCTTCCACAATGTCTGGTGCATAACAGATGTTCAACTAAAGCTTTTTAAATGACTATATGGAAGAAAGGCAGGACAGAGGAAGAAAAAGATACAGGAAGAGAGAGAAAAAGCAATGGAGAGAAGGAAAGAAGGTCTAAGATGGCCTAGTATGTATGAAAGTCTGTAGACAGCGGAACCCAAATTGGTTTTGTACCTCAAAGTCTCTCTCAAGTGCCTTGGGGGAAAGTCAAGTTTTCAGGAAATATTACGATAAATTCTTACATTCAATGGGCAGACTTTCTTTGACAACTCAGTATATACAAACAACCATTCATATACCGACCTGTCTGCGTCTACACATATGCACACATGCACAGATAAAGATGTCTTGGCTTTTCTATATTAAGTTTACATAGTGATCACCCCACAAAGTGAGATGAACCACCCTATCCCTGCTCCCTTCCAGCAAGAATTCAGTTACACATTTTACAAAGCACCCCGGGGTTCCTCTAGGCTTCTTCATAGAACAATATTTGTCCATGGTTGACTGTTCTTATTGCCAAGAGGATCACTGTTGGCCTGGGACCTACTTCTCCATCCCCAGGAGTTCCGTCCCTGCAGGGTGCAGCTGATACTACCATAATCTCGGCAACTCAGAATTCCCCAGGCTCAAGGACAGCCTTTCCGTTTGTACATTTTAATCAACAGAAGCACCAGAGTTTCCAAGGCAGATGTTTCCTGTCAGTGTTCGCTGTGTCCTGAGTAGATGTCCCCGTTAAAGCTGTATTGTTGGACAAGACTCTCAATAAATGCTTTTACGCCTTGAGAGGAGTGATGGGTGGTGGGGAAAGGAATTCTGATGTCCAGTCCAGGGTGGAGAGAATGCACTGTTGTACACGTGCTTCCAAATGAGACCAAGCTGTGTCCTTCTTATACTGGGTTCTCGGGTAGGAGCAAGTCTGAATTTTTATATGTTGGTACCAATGGTCATAATTTGTGTAAGTTTGTAGCATTCAGGAGTCACAGACAAGGATTCAAATCCCAGTTTAAACTGTGAACTAGTTGATGAGGTGTTCCTATACCTTCTTGGGTCACAATATCCTTATTTACAAAATTGAAAAATACTGACTTTCCCTACCTTATAAGAAAAGGAATCAGTAAATTACTCAACTTCCGTAAAAGCCTTTTAGCATAGAGCTTACACTAGTAAGTTCTTAATAAATGGTTGCTCTTGTTTAGATGACAGACTTGCAATGAAGGCACAACCTGGGTGATGTGAGAAATCCAAATTGAAAAGAGTCCTCACAAAATTTCAGTCCAGCTGTCGAGTTGTGCGCAGCCCAGCACGAAGGTCTACACAGGCTCTCTCCCTCCCTAGCATGGCACCCTTGTGTTATTATCTCACCTACCACAGTTTTAAGGTCCTCAGCTGAGGAACAGTTTTGTGATCCTGGCTTACATTGTTCTGGGAAAGATTTAAATACTTGGCACATAACAGAAAGGGATTCAGGATGTGTGGCCGGTTGTATAGTTGTCCTTTCATATCCACTGGGGATTAATTCCAAGATCCCCTAAGGATACCAAAATTCATGAGTGCTCAAGTCCTTTATACAATGCATATGGTGTCCCATATATAGAGTGGTCTAGTATTTGTATATACCCTGTACGATCCTCCCATACACTTTAATCTGGAGATTTCATATACTATCTAATACAATGTAAATGCAATGTCGACACTTGTTATACTGTATCGCTCAGGAGATAATGGCAAGAAAAAATCTGCACATGTGCAATATGAACACAATTTTTTTCAAATATCTTTCATTTGTAGAACCACCAAATACTGAAGTCCAACTGTATTTTCAGTCCCTTCTAAGAACCTTGGAGTGGATGATTCTTATTAAAAGAATGAGGCCCTTGGAAAAGCAGTGTAACTAGGGAGGTGATAGCTATGGTGAAGTGATGTTGAGAAACTGACGTGCTTACGTTAAACCTCATGACTGAGAAGGGTGTGGGGCTGTGAAAAATATCAGTGACACTTGCTTCCATCCAGCAATTTCCCATGACAACACAGAAGGGAAACCTCGTGCACAAGGACAATGCCAGGAAAAATCTCACCCTCTTTATCAGCTGAAGTTTGAGCTGTCTATCTTCAAAGGCATGAACAGGGAGTTCCTGGCTCAGAATGACTGCATGAATTTTCTGATGTTTTCTAAGAACAGAGCTGGTAGATAAGTATGAAGAGTGGTGGAAAAATTCTTCAGGTTTCTAAAGAAGTCTAATGTTTCTGGTATGGGATTTGAGACAAAAAGCCTGAATTTATATCTTGGTCTCATCAGGTACAATCTATATGAATTTGGACATACCTCTTAACCTCTCTGACACTTTGGGTTGTCCTCCCCATCATTTGCCCCTTGTCCAGAGCGTAGGAAGTGACATAAGATTAGATGTGGGGAAGAACTCCAGAATTCTGGCAATCAGTTAAGATTAGGTTTAGCTATGAGGAACAGAAAACCCAATTAGAAAGACATCAGCAAAAAGAATCACACACACACACACACACACACACACACACACACACACACAGGTGAAGGACTCTAAATGTAGACAGTCCAAGGGCTGTTTGGCAGCTCTTCCATATTTAGAGAGCTTGATGTTTTCTATCTGTTCTGCCACATCACCACTCACATTTCCTATGGGTAATGCCACCCCACCACCTTCTGCTCTGTTGTTTTCAGTGAAATTGATGCTGCCCTCAGCTCTTCACAGGCCCTGATTGGCTTAAGTCAATGAGTGTATTCTATTCCTCATCCACTGTGATTGGTTAAAAGATGGGCAACTGATTCAGTTCACACTCAGAAGATGAGCAGGGGTTTTCTGAAGTTTCTAGGACAGGCAAGTACTCTGCCATCCATGAGACCTGCCAGAAAAGCGTATCTGCCTCCCTTTGGGGCAGTGTGATACGACGATTTGCGAAGAAGAGGCTAGGAATATTGTCCTATAAATGACCCAACCCAAGGATGAAACTAAGAAGAATCGTCTGAAGAGTCACCCAGAAAATAGTGCCACAACCTTATTGGTAGCATAAACCCCTGGATCTTCCATTCCTAAATCTAGACGTTCCAGGGCAGTGTGGTTCTGTGGTTCAGCATTCTTCCCATCTCCTATTTCTCTGTTTCCTTAAGTAGTTTAGGTTGGATTTTCAGTTGGTATGTCCAAAATATTTCTAACTGATACACTGTATTTTCTCTTTCCTACTCCCTCCCCAACATTCTAGAGGTTGAAATAAGATAACAAGGTATGTGAAAATTATATGTAAACTGTAAAGCACCATACCAATTAGATACGATGATTATCAGAACAATCATTACCACAGCCTCAAGGACTTCCCAGCTCACAATAATTCAACTTGAAGCAGATGTGGAATATTTCCTTCTATTTTTCTGAAATGTATTAGTTTCATTACATTGAAATTATTAGGTCATGCATTGATAATGGTGTTTAATGGAGCTTACAGAATTATTCTTCTACAAACAGAAATGTATATAGTTAATAATTCTGTTAAGGCTCCTTGTATTTACTGGTACAAATTACAATCCAGTCCTCATCAGTGTGAGTCCAGTCTGACTAGTCTGCATGAAAAAAGACGCCCATTCCCCAAGGAGAGAAAAATGAAGCTTCCTAGCTGCACTGATACTCATTGGCAGCCCTTGTTTGGAGGAGAGAGAGCTTGATGTTTCTACTCTGCAGTGAGTTTCTGTGTGACCTTAGACACATAGTCTAACCTCTGTGGACCTCAGTTTCTCCACCTTCAGAACAAGGAGGTTACCAGAAACTCTTAGGTTTTGGTGGATGCCTCTGAGAATGTGCTAGAAATTCTGGGTTTTCTCCAGAGAAGTACACTTCCACATTTAATACATGAAATTATGTATATATGATCACAAGAGACTGTGGAACGTTCTTTCTGCTTTCCTTTTATCAAGTCAACCCAACAAGAAATACAGGATTAAATGGCCTCAGAGGACATTTTAAATCCTATATTTTCATGCCCATAATTCCATGATTCTCCAGAAGTAACACAACCACATTTGGATTTGAGGAAGTTTTCTTAACTAAGAGGCAGAAATTCTTTGGGTATGCGTGTCTGTGAGGAGGGGCTGAAAATAGGTGACCAGTGAGAAGATTCATAGAGTCACCCAGTGAAAGATGATGTGGCACACAAAAAGATAAGACAGTATGGATTGGAGAGATAATCAGAGTGCAGGACTTAGTGTAAGATTAGATCTAGGAAAGGAGTCCCAGGAGACTACCCTTTAAGATTAAGTTCAGCTGTTGAGAAACAGTAAACTCAATTATAATAACTTTAAAAAGTTTTTTTCCCCCTCAGTTAAAAGACTCTGGATGTAGACAGTCCAAGGCTATTTGGCAGCCCTTCAATATTTAGAGAACTTGGTGCTTTCTGTCTGTCCCACTACACTGACAATTTAGCTTTATCCTCGGGGTCCAAGATGGCCATAGAAGTCTAGCCATTACATGGTGTGCTTCAGAGTATAGGAAGGAAAACAAGTTGAAATATAAAATGGAGTCCCATTAGGGAGCTTATCAGGGAGCAAACCTTCCATTTAATCTCATCAGCTAGAATTCAGTGACCTCTAGCTGAGAGAGAGCCTGGGAATGGAGTAATACAGTGTTGGGCTGGCATAGCATCCAGGATTTTGCTACCTAGGAAGAAGGAAGAGGCAACTAGCAATTTCTCTTTACAAAGAAACAGAGCAAAGAAGATGGTGGCAGAGAGTCAGGTTTGGGGAGGAAGACAGAGTTCAGCTTGGAACATTCTCGATTTGAGTGCCTGAGGAAAAACCATGAGAGTTGCCTAATGGACAACTGAACAGAAGTGTACGAAAAAGGAAAAAGGCTTGGGCCAGAGCTAAAGATTTGAGAGGCACCAAGATATAAGTGACATGTGGAACCCTGAATCTTTTCTTCTCATGAGTGATCTCAAAACACAAACTTGGTCATCTTAGACCTCTTTGGCATCCTTGAAATGTTTCTAAGTCTCTTACAAGCTCCCAAGATGAAAATCCCTCAAGTGAACTACACTGATTTTCTTCTTCCGGTCAGTGACCACCCACTTCCTCTGACGTCACCCTCTAACCTCAAGGCCTTTGCAGGAGCTCGTCTCTCTCTCCGCCTCCAGCTCTATACTCTGCAGTATGGCCTCTGTTGGCCTTTGCAAGATTTAAAGTGCTGGAAAATTGGAATACTTGCCCCAATTTTGCAGATAAGCATACAGCAGCTCAAAGAGTAAAGGGAATGTACCTAAGGTCACACAACCAGAAAGGGGCAGAATCAGAAATCAGAGCCAACGTTTTACAGCAGCTTGTATCGGCTCTCTGCTCAGCACACCAAGCTGCTGCTCTGGGGTGATTCCCCATGCGCCTCACAAGAAAAGACAGACCCAGAGCAGGAAAAACCCCAGACACTCAGGAGCCGACTCCATTGAAAGCCTCATTAAATGAGTCTGGACCAAAGCTGCCCTGTGGCTCCTTTCTTCCCTCCCTCCTGTCTTTCCTTCCCACTTCCCAGAGGAACTTGATTAATCCATTAGGTTTAACCTCTCTTTAACTTCCTGATTAGCTACATTTATAAACCACATTTGTTTTTCTTTCTCATCAAGCCAAACCAACACCCCCAGAAAAAAAAATAGGCCAATTTTCAGTGCTACTGATTTACTGCAATTTCTGAAAATCAGACCGAATCGAGGAGAGACATGACTGGAATTTCAACTCCTCCTTTTCACATTTCAGGTAACTCTGCTGGATAGGAGAAAAGAATAACACAGAAGGAGAAAACTCAACAATGGCAGGATTCACGATTTGGCCAAAGTGGCAAAATATCATGCCTGTTAACAAAGCAAACTAATAAATTCAGTAATTCCCATCACCTGGTTGAGTCACAAAGCTAGAAGGTACAACAACCACAAAGCCAAAATTAAGAAATTAGGTTTTTATTGGCTAAGTGAAATACTTAGAATGATGGTATTGGTTTCCCTGCCTCCATTTTCTCCCTACATTCTGTGGTCTGGAACATTCTAAAAATTAAATTACTATTTATTTTAATTAAGATAATGTATGTGTATAGTTAAGATTTCCTAACAAAACTTTAGCAGTCCTCTGGACTTACCATACAACATCACTCCCACTCCAGGCTTGCTGCTCACAGGCAGCCACATTGAATAATTTAAACTGTGTCTTTTAGTGTTCATCTCCACATTTTAAGTAATATACCACAACTAGTATTTATTGAATCACCCTCTGTAAGCATTATCTAGTATATTTCTTTCATGGAACAGTTTAACTCTCTTATATCATGACCTCCCAACCACACACACACTCATTCTCCCCCCAGTTTTTCCATAGAATACCTCCATTTTTGTTCAAAGTAACATTTGGGCTTAGTATTATTAGAACTGCTGCCAGTGAGCTGAGGGTTCTTTTGCTCGATTCAGATAGAAATCATAAGTCAGCAAAGTGCAGCTCTGCTAATAGCCCTGATTCTGTTGATCAACAAGGAACAGTTAATGTTGGACACCCCCAGTCAAACTGCTGCCATTGATCTTTGTTGACTGCTAATCTCTGGAGCTCTTTAGGGATAATAGCCCCTAATGTTTATTGTTCTTTCTTTTAAAGTGACTGCTCTGTCCACACTACTTAGGATATGAATTCTGAGCAGGTTTACAGGACCTTCTGAACTCATGCTACCAGAGGAATGAATCACAAGCAGATTGACAGGATCACCAGAGTGAGAATTTATTTGAACAGAACCTATGCTGTTGCATAGAGTGTCAGTACACTGGAGAGAACCTCATAGACCAACACAAGAAGTTTGAAGGGAGTGCTGCCTAAATAGAAGCTGCAGGCCTGTGATTGCTCCAAATGTAGGACTGTGATTTGTTCAAATTTGGGCCCTGCTAATTGGCCCAAATGCAGGCCTATGCTTGGTTCAAATGGGTGCCCAGGACAGGCACAGCTATCATGGCAGTAACTGAGGGGACATGAACCATTTAACAGTTGTTGTATCCCTGTGAAAATGGCAGGACCCTGACCCACACACACACTTGATCTTAGCCATGTCAGGGTTGTTCACTCCACCTTCTTAAAAGAATTGGCAGCACCCTCTGGAGAGGATTGGGAGAGAGGCACTGTGGCTGATAGCCAAGCTGCACCTCCCATCAGAGTGACCTGGAGAAGAGTGGCTAACTAGGGAGAACACCATGGCAGGTTGTTCCAGTCCAATCTGCAGGGCGGGGGGTGGGGGGTGGGGGTGCAAGGGGAAGTGAGGGGGAAAAGCTCGGCAGCTATGACCAAGTTATGACCCCTCTGACAATAAGGGAGAAGCAGGTGCTCATAAATATTACTTAGCTAAGTACTATGATTACATCTCCTTTATTATCCAACCTCTTGTTTTCCCTGGAGATAATAATTGCCTCTTATTTTCATTTACTGTGTACATACCATTAGTATCTCCTAAAATGAACTATGCAAAAATCTTAATACCATTTTATATATTCGAATGTGTCATGTAACCTATTGACTTCTTCCTTTCTCCCCCTTTCTCTTGCCCTCTCTCCTCTCTCCTTCCCTCTTACTTTTTGTTCATCTTCTGTTTCTTCCCTCCCTCCCACTTTTCAGTCTTTCTCTTTGCCTTTTCTTCTCTTCCTCCTCCTTTTTCTTCTTTTCCTCCTCTTTCTTTTTGTCATCTTCTTCCTCCTCATCTTGCTCTTTTCTTAGACTCTTTCCTGGTTCAAAATGGACTGATTTCTTTTCAAGCTGTTGACTTGGGGTTTGCTTTTGTAATTATCCCAGAGCTTTCACTTCTAACCTGGATTCCTTGTCTGGATCCTCTGTTGCTTTTCTTTTTTTTTTTTTTTTTGCCTTTTTTTTTTTTTTACTCACCTATTTTGCTCAAACATTTCCTTCAGTAATGTTTTCAGAAAATTAGAAAATAATAGAAACTCTGCAGACCTGAAAATGCCTTTCTTCTATTCATGAACTCAATTGATCATTTTCCTAGGTATATAATTTGGAATTGAAAATAACGTTTTCTGTGACTCTTGAAGACATTAATAACTATTCCAACATTATTCTTAATTACTCTTAATTATTTATGCCACTCAGATTCTTGTCCCTGTGAGTGATCTATGCTTTTTTAAAAATTTTCCTTTCTTTCTGGGTGTTTTATGATCTTTATTTAATCCCTTCTGTTTTAAAATACTGTGACAGTGTGCCTTAGTTTGGATATTTTCCTTGCTTCAGATGCAGATTGCACAAGAGATCCTCTGAATCTGTACTTTTGCCCGATTATTTCATTTGCTCTACCTTTTTCTATTTTTTTCTAGAACTCCAATTTTTCTACTTCTTCCCTCTTATTTCTAGCTCTTCGTTTTTTGTCTTACTATATGTTCCCACAAGAGATTTCTTCAACTTCATGAGCTTCCTATTGATTTTAGTAGTATAATTCATATTATTTTTAATCTTTGTAAGTTATAAAATATAGAATGTACATTGAAAAGTACACAGAAAAATATTTATCCTAAAAAGTTCATCATAAAACAGATACTCATGTTCATTTAAATTGCTTTAATAATTCATTCTTAACTGTTATTGTCCCTTTCAGTAGTATCCTTTTCTTTTTTTTTT
>PVJO010018368.1:0-36844 GCA_004026905.1 Hystrix cristata | reverse complement strand
GATAAACTAGAGTCATTCATATATAAATGGATGTTTCTTGAGAACATACTCTTAAGTGAAATAAATCAGACACTCATGAGCACACATCGAATTGTTTCTCTGATATGAGAGACCATAATTGTAAATAAGGACAAAGAGGTGTAATAGATATTATATAAAAGGAGGATGGTGTGCAGAGGAGAGGAGTACTAGAAGGAAAAAAGGGGAAAAGCAGAAAGGCAACAAGGGAGAGAGGGGAATGGGAAAATATGGAAAATGATGAATGAACCTGCTGTAAATAGGGAGGGAGGGTGCAGAGGGGAGGGGGGCGGAGGGGGGAGAACCAAGATACATCATGTATAGGTACAGAATAAATGTAATGAATGTGACCATTGTATGTAGAATGTACCAATACATGTTCTTGGTTTAAAATAAATTAAAAAAAAAAAAGAAAGTACTGTAAATGGGTCCAGAGCGCAGAAGTCAATTTTTGTTTCTTTAGGAATCAGAAACTTTAAATGCCTTTGTAAGAACTCTTACTTATTACAGCGTTAATTACTTAAAATCATTTTAAATATACTATTGGACTTTATGCCTCAATTTTAATCATCTGGATCTGAAACCTAGTTTTATACCCCTGCTTCTTAAGTGAGTACACTAATCACCACCATGGTCCAGGATTAAATTGAAGGAGAAAAAGAAGCTTCAATCCCCAGCAACCCCCCACCAAAAAAAACTCTGATGGAAAAAAAGAAGTGCTGTATGTGTAACCACTGGATAAATGTGATGCAGGTTGCTAGAGCAGTAATCTTTGACTTTAAGGCAATAGAAAAATTTCATTAAACAAATATACACATATTATGAAGTATAATATATAACAGAATATAAATGAATTTGAGAATTTAGACTTGGTATTTCACATTATTTCATTTCTTTATCAAGCTTTTTTCCTAACAATGTTGATTCACTCCTTTTATCAGGGATACTTTAGTAGACATTTCAGAGGAGAGGGAGTGAATTTAGTGTAATTATCTGATCACATGCCACACCCTTCATTTTGCAGATTGAATAACAATAAAGTCAAAGTCCCTGACAGTAAATTCCCCAAGTGACAAAATGAGTTTCTGCTATTTACAAAATGATACTGAACCTACTCTGATGTGTTAGTTTTACTTAATCAACTCACTCTGACATTATGTAAGATTATGATTCTCTTTTATGATCTTTACCTATCAGCAGTATATTAAAATTTCTGTAAATAGTGTGATCTTAATTGGTGTTGATATGGAATTTAAAGATTTTTAAAATAATAAATTATTTCAGAGAAGCAAGCACAAGTGTGAATCAAAATTATTTCACTGAGCATGTGCAGTTCTCAATGACCAACTATACAAAAATCTCTGACGTATTTTCTACTCAAAATGATCACTTTGGAAATACAGAAATTCTGTAGTGAAAGTCAATAAAAAAACATTAGCTTACTTTGCACCAACAAAGGGATTTCTTTTTTCATTTTCAATGTGAAAGTTCTAAAAAATGTGAACTATTGCACACAAATCAGAGCTGAATAGTTCCAGGAATGCATCTCCTCCTGATAGAGAAAAAGGAATGCAAAGCAAATATGTTGCCCTTTCAATTGACTCATTTTCTAACCTAAATAATCAGTTCCTTAGTTATTGTCCTATAAGAGTGTGTGACCTACTGCTATTCTCTCTGCTTAGTACACAACTCAGAGAAATGCAAATTAGATATAAGAAAAGCTTTCAGAGAATAGCCACCACTCGGTACTTGAACATAGGTTTAAAGAGGGATATGGCCTCTCCTACTTATTGAGTTTCAAGTCTGATCAAATACACAGGGGAGGACTGGGATTTATACTATCTCAAGTCCAACCAAGACCTATAACTTAAACATGTTTCACTTTTAATACTTAGCATTTTCTTAAACTTACACGTATTCTGAGCCTGCAAGAATGGCTACCTGGTCAAACACTCCCAAATTATTTCCATATTGTCTCTATTGTAAAGATGGTGCTTTGACAAATAGGGCCCAATGAGTATTTGCTATTTGAATGTTCTGAATCAAACAAAGCTCTGGGTCACACTGCTTACTGCTGAAGTTCTTACTGTCCTATATTCTGATTTATTCAATGCCCAAGCTAATTTTATTTAGCTTGATAACTAATGGCAAGATAACTAATGTTCAGTTTTATGACTATTTTGGGGAGAATTTAGGAACCCCATCTGGTGTTTATGATTTCAAAAGTGACCTTTAATAATGCCAAATTTATTTTGTGTATATGTCAAGGTAAAAGGTAATAATTAAATCACTTAGGTTACTTTTACTTTTTTGAAAAGCTAGTAACAGGAATAATACTGACACTAAATGTCACATTCAACAGAATGAATTCAGGTCATCCAAACCAAGAATGCCTTAAAGGAGAAATATTCTACCACCAAGTTCTTTGTACACCTACAATGAAGAGATGTGACTGGTATATCGAGTTCGCCAGTTTATCATCATGCTTTGGGAACATCTCTTCCCACAGAAGGAACATAGTGATAACCTTATCAACTTGTTCACAATTTGGGACACAGGAAGGTATCAATGAAGTGAGAAGAGGAAGGTAAAAATTTTCTTATGGAACAAAACTGGTAAACAGAAAGCACATGATCCTTTTCATACAGAGATTCTCAACTGTTTAATGTATAGTTTATCTTTTTAGGTGGATCTACTTAAAACAGAAAACCAATGAAACTAAAGCAGAAAATATAGAAGTCAGATTGCCATCTGGTAGAAATTTTTAAATATATGTATTAAAATATATATATTATGTATTCACATTTAAACATATATATTGAGTGTTTCAATGAGAAACGTAATAAACAGTCTACACTGAATATACGATAACAGGAAAAAAGCACATGTCTATCTCATTCTTCCAAGAGCCTTCAATGCTTAGAGTAAAATTTTAATGCTAGAAATATCCCATTGTATCTCTTCAGAAAATGGTGATATTGGGAATAGTTTGCATCAATAATGCCATAAAGCAAATTTGCTTTACTTGATAATGTGTTCTGTGAGTAAAATCATACCTGTTAAGGCAAAGTTACCAAGAATAATTATGAAGAAGTCCACAAAGCAAATGTTTGCCATTTTGAATAATCGTGTTCTAATCCAGTTCATTTATTAAAAATGTCTTTCATATTTTGACAAATGCCCGCTTTTTCCCTTCCATTTTTTAGATAGTGGCCATAATTCTAAAAATAGTTCACGACCGCCATATTCTTCTGTTCACTAATGCAAAGATATCTGTTGATAGATGTCTCTTCCTGGTGTGTGCACTCAGGATGAGTCTAGTAAAACCAAGTTGCAGCAACCTAGTAATCCAATAAAATACACACTAACTCCTGGTGGCAAACCCCAGAGCAAAACATAAGAAGTGACTCATTCTCATAACAAGGTAAGTTGAGGCAAGGGAAAAAGCAAAATAATAAATGTGAAGAGAACTAAAATATGACTTAAAAATCAAAGAGATAAATTACACAAATAAAAGTAGACATGGAAAATGTAGGCATTCTCTTTTATCTACCCATGGGAGCTTCTGCCAGTAAATAAAGTAATTCTTTGAACCATCCCAGTGCTCGCCTCTGCACTTGACAATGGCTTTTTCTCACTTGACTCTGCATTGGGAGGGGCCTGAGTTGTAGCTGATGATCTCTTAAAATGGAAGTAAAAACAAACATTTGCCTCATTTAACCTTTGGATTTGTCTCCTTTAACCTTTGGATTTTTGCTCACTTCAAGCTTTTAAAAATCAAATGAATATGATTTCTTTAGGATAGCTGCAATTATGTCTAGCCGCCACAGCGGATGCAAGAAATGTGAGAGTAATGGAAAGAGGCAGAAGGGCAATCAAGTATTAATTCTAGATTAAATCCTGAATAAGCAAAACCTGATCACAAAGAAGGGTGGGGTTGGTTACATAATGTGTGGAACTCAGTGCAAAATAAAAATGTAGAATTCCTTATTCAAAAACTATTAAGAACTCCAGGTGGCAACAGCAGATCACTGAAGTGTGCAGTCCTTCTAAGTGCAGGGCTCCGGCTACTCCACACATATGAAGCCCTAGGGAGGGCACCCTCGTCAGAGATATAGCACATGTAAAGCTCAGATCCCAAAGGGAATGAATGGCAGGAAACAAGATGCCCTGGGTCAAGGAAGAATGCAGCCTCATGGAGCCTGGCAGGGAATGACCAGATACCAACGATGACTGAGCACAAGTCCAGCTGGATGTGTCATAACTTGATAATTCCTGAAAGTAGATGATGAGACTCCATGGATTGGAAAAGGGGGTCTGTAATCCACAGAGCAGCAGAGAGCAAGAACACCAGCGTGGCAGCACCATGTCTGGACAGGGCCCAGAGCTCAACTGTATGCAGTGAGCTTCACCTCAGCTGAGGAACTCCAGGATGAATGCTCAGTGACTTTTATGTTAGTATCAACCGTGAACAAGCCAGTATCCCTCCATCAGGAAGGGAAAAGTCAGATGTAGTCATGGCACTGAAGTCACCTTACCTGCCTACCCAACTAGCTACAGAAATATCTCAGAGACAGAGCATGTGAAGCCTTGTCCTTTAGCATATCCAGCAAAGATATACACTAGATGCTTTGGTAGACTGCCTCTCCCAACACACAGTGACAGAGATGAATGTGCCCTTGAAATAGGGTTGAACCATATCTCCCAAAACAGACTTATAAGTATTTGAAAGGGGTTTTTGCAGATATAATCAACCTAATGTGAAGTCGTACTAAATCAGGATGAGCCTTTAGCCGATGTCGGGTATCCTTATAAGTGGGGAATTTGGACACAAACACACATCATGTGATGATAAAGGTGGAGATTAGAACAATACATCTACAAGGCAATAAACATTAAGGACTGCTGGCTGACTTAGCCCAAAGCTAGAACAAAAGCAAAGAACAGATTTTTCCTATATTGGCTTGGAGTCGCATAACAAAATGCCACAGCCTGGGTGGCATAAACAGCAGAAATTCATCTTCTCAAAATGCTAGAGGCCAGGAAATCCAAGATCAAGGTGCCAATAGGTTCAGTTTCTTGTAAGGCTCTCTTCCTGGGTAGCCTCTGATACATAGTCACCTTCTTGCTGTGTCCTCAAATGACCTTTCTTCTGTGTGGAGAAAAACAGAGAGGTCTTTTCTCTTTTTAGAAGGCTACCAACCCTACTGGCTTAAGGTAACACCGTATTATCCATTTAATTTTACCTCTGAAGACCCTCTCTCTCTGTGTCTCTTTCTGTCTGTCTGTCTCTCTCTCTCTCTCTTTCTCTGAATACAGTCATATATAAGGTTAAGGATTCAATACCAAGTTTGCAGAGGTCAGAATGAGCCCATAGCATTCTTTCAGTGCTTCTAGGAGGAACTAATCCTGCTACCACTATGGATTTCTACCATTCAAAGGTGTGAGAATATAAATTTTAGTTGTGTTAAGCCACCAAGTTTGTGGTATTTTGTCAAAGCAGCCCTATGAAATAAAAACAGACTTTCAACCCTGGAAAGTGGAACAGAGCTGTAACAAACACCTAAAAATTTGAAAGTTGTCTTGGAATTGAGGCTGGAAGAATTTTGAAGAATAATGATAGAGAAATCCTCAAATGCCCTGAGCAAAATATTACTAGAAATAGGAATACTAATGTTACTTCTGGTGAGGTTTCAGGTGGAAATGAAGAACATATTATTGGACAGTGGAGGAAAGGTAATTCTTGCGATGAAGTGGCCGACAGTTTGGCTGAATTTTGTTCTACTGTTGAGTGGAAAGTAGAAATAATGGTGATGAATTTGGGTATTTCCAAACAAAGTATAGAATATATAGCCTGATTTCTCCTTGCTTCTCATAGTAAAATGCAAGAGGAAGGAAATAAATTGAAGAATGAACTAAAAAGCAAAAACTTGAAAATGTAGGAAATCCTCAGATAAGGTATAATATGAAAGATAAGAAAGCATACACTGGTGAGACTACTAATAGTCTGGCATGACTGGACATATTTTTGCTGAAGCAATTAGGCTATAACATTCAAATATTTCAGTAGAAATACTGCCAGCTTGGAATAAAGTGGCCGGGGATAGGACAAAATGAAGAAAGACTACTGGGTTTCTGGGACCCTATTTGCAGGAAACAGGCCAACAGAGCTACTTGGCTGCAGACACATGCTATTCTTCAGGAAAAAGGGTGACACCGAGGTTGAGTCAAGCCTGGTGGGACCTCTGCTGCAACCATAAGCTCTGAGCAAAGGGCTCATAAGAGGCAGGCGGACAAGAGAGTAGGGCAAAGATTACAGTCACTACAAGAAAGATTCTCTCTCAGAGAAGACCCCTCCAGGGGTCAGCAATCCTGCCAACATCTTGATTTTGGATTTCTAACCCCAATGATGGTGATATAATAAATTTCTGTTATTTTTAAGCCACTTTGTCTCACAAATGACACTTTTATGTCAGCCTTAGAAAATGAATATCATTTGCTTCAATATACTCAGGAGATAGTGATTACACTCCAAGTATACTGAGATGGGAAATACGATTACCTATCATTCTAATTATGACATTCATACAGATCTATCAAGAGTGTTCATTATTCAGTTTCCATATTTACTTTGGGATATCCTGGCCTTAATTGGCAAGTTTCCTTCTGCCCTATCAGCTGAATATTTGAAAAGAAATTTGGAGCTGTTGCCAAGATCTCTTCATATTCAAGAGAAAGGAATGTGAGAACAATTTAGCATCCTGGATTGATTAGGAATACTGTCTAAGGCAGAGGAAATTCATATCAAGGATTAGAATACTAAATTATATTTAGAGTACATACTTGAAGCAGTTGGCCGGTCCATCCTGCATTTCTGCTCTGTAAACTACCACCCCCACTGGCAGCTTCAGGCAATAGGGTTTGACCCTGTTGCCATGTTTCTAACACATTTTAATCCCAGCCATACTGGGTGAATCTAAGGTTTGGACCTCTGGCCTACGAGCTGAAACAAATTCTCTCTTTTTGAGGATTTTAACTAAAACCTATAAACTGGAAACAGTTGGAGATGGCTATGGATCCAGATGTCTCATAAATTTAAGAGCTGGAACAATGCATAATTACATCTAGTGATTTTCCCTCTGTGGAGATGATCAAACAGGGGACTGTGAAAAGAGCAGGGGAGAGGGAGGAAGCTCAATAGCTTCTTCTGCCGTTCTCCTCCCAAGTCTGATTATTTTTCAAAGTCTGTTGTACCTCCTGCCATTGTCTTCATAAGGTATCTCTATTTCTTCATAATAAAACTCTCTACCACTAGTTTGAGTGGAATTCATATTTATTCTAATCAAATACCTTATTTTCTTGACATACAGATATGCTTCTCTAATGCAAGAGTGGAATTGGAATGTTTCTGTTCTTCAGACATGATTCCTCAAGAGAAGTAGCACTATGGCCTTCTAGAGGTAGAATGAAGAGAACTACTCTGAGTTAAAAGTAAAAAGGCCATGGGACCAGGAGAACTACTCCCAAAGGAAACAGGACGCACCACTTGACAGCTAAGCCCTAAGGAATGAGCTCTGCTGCCTAAGAGAGATGCTGTGAGCAACACCATTCCATTACAACCTAGAATTCATCACTAGGCATTTCATGTTATTTGCAACTTGCTCACCTCAAGATGAAGAATTCTTAGGGAAGAGATGGGGAAACTCCTCCTTATCAACTTAAGAGAAGTTCAGGAATCATTATTCTTTGGTTATTTTCCACACTTAGGAAAGACAAAAAGTTTGAAAATTGATACCTTTTAAGGATGAGAAAACCTAACAGGAAACTCAAGTCACTGAACAAGACTAAGTGCTCACATGCAAGAGGCTACAGAGTGGGTTGAATTTATGAGAGCCTTTCTCTTTGTGTGCGAATGAAAAACCAATGCACTGATCTACACATGTTGAGGTTGTTCCAGTTTTACACGCATGCAAAGTGATTTTAGTATAGAATACGCAGTGAAGATCACTATATTAAATATGATGTCTTTAGAACTGTAAACCACATTCCAAGATTAAAAGAATGTTCTAGTATTAGAATTTGAGAGGTGGAATGGGTCACAAAGTAGAACTTAGAAATTCATAATTCTGCTTCTATTGAAATGAGGACAATTATGAAATAATTTGTGCTTTATCAAAATTTTCAGGTTTTACCAAGAATTCACTCACTTCATTGATTTTCGTTCCAAAATATTGATGAAACATACAATTATCTTTGATATTTGACCTCTGGGCTAGGATCAGCTCCAAGGGACATGAAACATGTCCAATCTGTCACACTTTCAGGAGAAAACATTGTTTACTTTCTGTTTTTCATTTCCAGAAAGGAAAAAATAAACTCTCCACAATAGAGTCCTTTATAGTTTTTCACATAAGAAATTTTCTAAATAGAACATAAAGACCATTTTTCAAAGAGGACATAGTCCAGATATGTTGGGAAATAAATGGGCTTGAATACTTTTCCACAAGGTCAGCCATGGACTAAACCTACAAACCAAATGTCTGCATGAGTCCTTACTCTTGAACCTTTTAATCCAAAAGCTCACAATATAACAAATAATTTTTTCACATCAAATATGTGTTCATCTACCAGATGCAATTAACCATATTATTTGATGTTTTCCTGCTGTGCCTCTATCTTGTGACAAAGGCATTATTGCATCAAGATAAGGGGGAAAACAAATGAAGAAGAAAAGAGAGTTTGACTTACTGCCACTTTGAATCGAAGCCACAATTCAAATAACCAAAATAAATAATAGATTTTTTTAAAAAAAGAGAAGTGCTTCAGGAGTTACTTGTAAGCTTCATATTAAGTATTCACTTTATAAAACTAAACATAAAAATGAAATTGTAGAAAAATGATATTTCGGGGGTGAAGATGAATTAAATATAAAAAGATAGAATATCTGACATTTCCATTTTTTCCTAATGCACAAAATTAATGCATTTTTCAAATTAAATTTGGTATGTGAGTTCCATTGTTTATTGTTTTCAAAACATAAAACTAGCTGAAATGGAA
This sequence comes from Hystrix cristata, assembly GCA_004026905.1. NCBI lineage: Eukaryota > Metazoa > Chordata > Mammalia > Rodentia > Hystricidae > Hystrix > Hystrix cristata. Next base: position 27,769 of record PVJO010018368.1, on the reverse strand, counting down.
TAAAAGTAAGTGGCAAATCCCATGCATTCAAATGATAAAAAAAGAAATTACTAATGGAATATAAACAAAACACAACAATCCATAACCCTTAATGCAGAATAACATTTGAAATTTAACTAATTCCCCGGTAGCTTTTAGTCACTAGACCTAAATACACTGGAATGAAAGCACCTAATCATATCAAAAGGCATTACTAAAATGCCAACACTTCAAGGGAAAAAAGATTGACATTTACCCTTATGTGTAGACAAAAATTTGTAATAATTATGCAGGTATGTGAAATTAAATTACACCTGAAAAGTTAATTATCCTTTACATTTTTGTTTGGATTTCAGTGATCTTGATGTCCATATGTATCAGTCATAGGCAACGTTATGCTCCATCAAATACTCATTCCCGATCATCTATTTTAAGAAGTCAATATTTTAAAATGCTGTCTCGCTTTTGTTAAATTTAAACCCTCTGAAAATGAATGGCAAGTCTCTATATATATATGCTATCTTCGTTACGCTCTGTGAAGTGTACAGAATAAAATTAATTCCGCTTCCATAGTGAGTAAACATCAAATGGGATTTTCTGTTGTTCTCTTTTAATAGAGAATTTTAATCTTGTCTACAGGCTTTTGTCATGAAACACTATAAGGGCCTTTGCTAGGTCATTTCTGCAGGTCCTGGAGATGGAGCAATCGGTAGGCCTATTGTGCTGGTATTTCCACCGGGGACACAGACGCCATCCGCCTGCTTCCTTCACTGCCACCCTTGAAGGACTAACGACAATCACCTCAGGATCAAGGATCCCCATCACCTCCTTATCCCTTTGCAGAATGAGCCATATTTCAGCGATTTACACTGAGGATATTTTGACTGAAGTAGTCTATACCTACCAAAGACATGCTCATAGTTTAAATTTAATCAGCTCTGATTCATAAAACGGATTTAGAGCTCACCTTTGAAAATAGTTCCTGTTGACAATACTTGAAGATTTAGAAAATTACTATCATCACCTAGTCCCAACTATTTTGAGCAACAACTTTGTGTCTTAACAATAAGAAATTCTGTGTCTGAGGCCTCTAATTAAAGTTTATTTGCCCGGGATTGTCTGAGAACTGAATCTAAACCAACATATATGGACACCAACAGTGGGATCTAGATGGCTGTCACATGTACACACACACACACACGTGCACGCGCACACACACACACATACACACATCTAATTTGCAGCCTTTGTTAGTGTTCCTATTCAGGAGGAGAGAAAACAAACTTGAAATCTTCTAGTTTTACAATATGAAGATTTATTTTGTCCACAAAATTATTAATAACTAAGGAAAGAATATGTATTACATAGAATGAATAAAATGGTGACAGCTCAAACTTCACTTCTGGCCATTTTCCACTTTCTTTATTTCCACAACTCATTACACCTCTCAAGGAGACAGCATGGAACTGAGATTAATAACACCAAATGAACACTCATAGATTGAGAGTGCTCTGGACAGAGAGAACAAGAAATGCCATCCCAAGGAGGAAAGAATTTGGCACATTCAAGAAACATGAAACAACTACATGATGAGGGCCAGGGAGAACGATCCAGAATGACACCAGAAACATAAGCAGGGACAGATTAACAAGGGCCATGTAAGTCACTGAAAGGAGGTGTACTTTATTGCAAGTACAATGAGAAGCCACTGAAGGAATTTAATCAAGGGAATTATGTGATCTAATTTACATCTTAAAATTTCCTTCTAACTTCTAGGACCAGAGTGGTGATTCATGCTAGGATGTCTGCTCCAGTGGGCTAAGAATTTGAGCGGCTCCTCTGGACTTCGGTGACCTATCCTTAACTTACTAGAGTGGACTATATGAGGATACCCCATTCAATACCTAAATATCACAGGTGAGATTATCAGTAAGTCGCTTTCTGCACAGGGGGAGATGTTTCATTCCTCCTGCCACTTGAAGCCATGTCATTTCAAGTAATCAAGTATCAAAACTCTAAAGAAATCTACCAATTAGATAAGCTGTAGATGGACTATAACAGAAGTTAAACTCTCAACAGATATCTGTAAAATACTGAAGAAATCCAGTGTGGAGAGAGCAGGAAGACAATAAATCCTGGTTTGTTACATTCCCCAATCACACTAAGAAGTAGCAAGCTATCTGTACTGAATATAAATGTGAAACATAATGGATTGCTGCCTAGCAAAGGGAAAATGCTTTGTCACATATAATATTTCTGATGTTGCTTGGGTAGGACACATAGTGATTGATATTTCCTAATGAGTATTGTTTAAAAGTCACATTTTATGGGTTCTAGTTCTGTAAATGATCTTTCTCATGGTCATGAATTCTCAACAAGCTGAAGCAGGAAAAGAAAAACAAATCTCCAAGGTGAAATAAGTCTACAGAGACCAATTCTATAGCGGAGAAAAGGAAAACAGTAATAGCAATGTGTCTGCCCCTTCTCATAGTTCTATCACTTCGAACACATTGAAACAACCAGTGAAGGACACTGTGCCATTATTAAAGATGGAAAAGCCAAGGTTCAGAAACATTAGCAGCCAACCCTTTATCATGAGACAAGTAAGAATTAGAGCTATCTCTGTAGTCACAGCTGAGTACAGACCCTGAGTTCTTCTCATTGCACCAATCAACGTCAAAGCCATCTTGGATGTTACACTCATAGAAAGGAAGCACATGAATCTTTGGAGAAGCTATGTACAAAATGAGCCCATGTGTCCTCCCCAGAAGCCTCTCATTTCCATTACTACTGACCTTTCCAAGATCTCATGACTAGGGTGCTCCAAAAGAGGAACTTTGTGCAGGTCCTTTAGGACCCCTTACCGAACACTTTCCCAGTAATGTCACCATGTTCCCAGTGTTTTCATGAATTTTTTTCTGTTGGCCTACACAACTGACCATCTCTGCTCTTAAACTCATTCACATTAGAATGGAAATGATTCATAGCAAGCAGACAAACTTAAAAGAGATAGTCTTTATGGGGATGAAAGATTTAAATTATTAAAATTGTTTTTCATATTTTAAGATATCAGTAAGTAGATAAGGATAATTTGTAGAGAACCAGGATTTATTTTGGGTACTGAAAAAAATCTTCAAACGAGATTCTCTAGCATGTCTAAGCAGCATTTGGTCCAGAAATTTTGCCATCAAATCTCCTTCACTTTACCTTCTACTTCTCTCCCCTCCACCAGCCCTCTAGAACATACTTGAACCTTTCCTGCTTAGGCAAATTGGCTACTGCCCTACAACTGATTTACAATTCTCTTCTTCCTTTTCTTTATCCAAATCTTCTTTACAGCAGCTCTTATTCATGGCAATAGTTTTTAAAATCATAAATTTTATTAGCCTTAGATATACGCTACTAAAGCCTTGCACCTGAGTGCAGACACTCAGTACTTCTATTACATGAAGCAAGGTCAAAGCCATTGAAAGAATAGTCGGAAATAATATAAGATTTGTAAAATATAAGGCCAAGAAAAATATTTGAGGTCAAAGTGATTATATCACTGAGATAATCATTTTTAACTAGCTTTACTTTGTGCTCAAAACTTTTCTGATTATTCCAACTCTTTCAGTCTCTCTCTCTTTCTCTCTCTGCCCCCTTCTTTTTCTCCCCCCTTTTGTCTGTTTTGCCTCTTTTGAATTCTTTCAGTATACTAACTATAAAATTTAATTGTGTGTATAGTTATTCAATTATTCCTTTGACAAATGTTTATTAAGCATCTATTTCTGTGTCAGACATCATATTAGATTCCAGGATGGTAAACAAAAAAATCTATGATTTCTGCCTGCATGGAATTTGCAATCCAGTACTTGTAGTTATGATATTACTTGATATATGGAACTTGCCAGGGTAATAATCTGTGCATTTTATGAATATTGTCTACCAAGTAAACGGATCAGGAAACACCCAATATCAATATGATCAAACACGTAGCCAATACCACTTATTCCAATGCTCAGAGAATACAAAGTCATAAAACTCACCTTCTGGCTCCATATCAACAACTAGTCTTATATGTCTTCATGTCAAAAACATCATCAATTATGCAAACAGAGCTGTATCAGTAAGCACACTGTTGATTGATGAACACTCTGTCATGTCCTATCCCACTCCATGCTAGCTCATTTTAATTGAAACTATATAACATAGCCAGACATGGTATCTCATGACTGTATTCCCAGTTCTCTGAGAGGCTGAGGCAGGAAGATCAAAAGTTCAAACCCAGCCTCTGCAACTTAGCACATTAGCCAAGACTCTGTCTCAAAATATAAAATAAAAAGTCTGGAAATGTAGCTCAGTGCAAAGGGCCTGGGTTCAATCCTCACCACAACAAATATACATAAAATAGTTAAATATATAGAAGTCACCTTTTAATTTGAGAATTACAGTTTATTTTCTGGCCAGGCAGAAATGAAATCTACACTATATTAATGCAATTTCTGAGCAAGATAAAATAAAGACCTATCATAGATCAGAAACGAGTGAAACAAGAAACATATGTTAACTCAAAATGTGTAACTTATAATAATTATGACTTGCATAGTAACTGGTACAGAATATATGCTCAAAAATATTTGCTAGATGAATAAATGGTGGTGAGAGAACTTAGATAAGAAGAGTAGTTCCATGATAAAGGAGCACTGGACTGTGGGTCAAGTGACCTGGATTCTATCTCTCCATATAAATCTCTTTACCTTTGTGAGCCTTGATTTCAAGATCTTTCAGTGCTTTAACAGGAATGCAAAGCAAGTGCTACAAGCAACATACTTGCTGCGACATGTTTTCCTGGATTTCTCCTAACAACTGAACACAGATAAATATGCATTCCATATATGACGTTTAGTAGAAAATCGTTAAGTCTAAATGTCTATACAAATCAACTCTCAGTATATAGAAATACATCACATCCTATAAAATTATGGTGCACAAACTTTAGTATCTGTTGGGTAAACTTTGATTACTTTATACTCTCGTTTATCGAAAGTTATAGGTTGATATTATTAATTAAAAATAAATTCTATATTTACCAAAAAAAAGTTTTCTGCTTTTCAAAAGGGCTTCTTTTCCTTCAATGACCTTTCACTTTTCATTTTGTCTTTATTTCATTGCCCTCCACCATGATCATCACTTTCAACCACCTAGAACCTTTTATTAAGTATCAGGCAAATAGAAACCCAAACTAGACACATCTATGCCATTTGCCATTCCTAGATGTATAGTCAGCATACATTAATGAGAGTAAGACAAGGTGCCTATAGACAGGCAGGTACTAAGCGACAGATGAAGTCACAGGTATATAACCTTTTCTTAACCAAGTCCTCTTAGTTCTGGCATCAGTCTTCCTCCCACTACAGATGACTTTCCAGGTTTGTCTTTTACCTATCCATGTCTACTGCAGTAAGTTTCAGATTTAGTGAACCAAGGTTTCCTAAAGCCACCATTTATGTGCTTACCCATGGTGACCCTTCTGCAAAAATTCCCTCCCAGCCTTTTGTTTACATTACTCCCGTTCAATTTTTAGAACTCAACTCAGCTGCTGCCTCCTCTGAGAAGGGTTCTTGGCACTACCTGCCTGAGTAAGCATTAGGATCTCCTCCCAGGACTCTTACGCAAAGCTCTGCGATGGCCCATTTTCTTTCATGTTTCTCTCATTGGAATGGCTCTTGGAAGGCAAGAACTACCTTGTGTTCATCTTCCTTATCCCATCATGAAAGCATGCAGTAGGTGTACAAGACATACTCGCTGCTGGGTAAATGAATACATCAGTGATGAATGAAAATAAAACTTTCCATGTTCTAATCTATAAAAAAATTTAAGAAAATAAAACAAAGACAAGGTCTCAGTATTTTTATTTCCTCATAGAATTCTATCCAAATAGCAATGAATTTTCTACAGCATATGCAAGCTCCATGAGAGCAGAAATTAAGCCCTTCCTTTGTAACTTTTTCTGATGGCCACACATAAATAAAGAACTTCAAAAGATTTTGATGAAAACTACAATTTATGACTCCTTGTCCTCCATGAACAATTAAAATACTCTTACTATAGGCTTTGAGCCAAGTTCATAAGAATACCTAGAAGTTAACTGCAAATGTGATGTAAGTGGTCCAACCCCACATATAGAAAGACAAGCATAGATCTTTAAAATAGATTGGATTTGGAGAACCTGGAGTTCAATCTCTTCATTTCTCTCAAAACGTCAGTAAGACAAAGGCTTTGAGTGAGTTGCTCAAGGCCCCACAGCCGGTTAGTTCAAAGCCGCAGGCAAAAGTAGCAGTAAGAGATTAGCAGCTTCTCCAACTGACTTGTGAAGAGGCTTCTCAGGATATATCAAGCAAAGAACCTTGGTAACCTTTCAATTCCCTGTTTAATATTTATTCACTAGTTTCTTCAATCCTTGTTTATCTTCTCAATATTTTGCAAATTAAACACTAAGATAAGAAGTAATAATTTAGATAGAAATTGAGCCTTAGGTATCAAAAAACATCAGATGATACTTGAAGAGTTGTTAGGAAATATTAAGTGGTATATAAGAAGGGTTCATCAAGAGGTTCTAAGAGATTTGAGGAGTTTTAGTAGCACCTGCTGCTCTTGGAATGACAGTAGAAAACAAAACAGGAATCCAACATATCTAAAGCTTCTCCTAAAATGAGAATTAGGGTGATACCAAGGCACTAAATGATACTAATATCAAGTATCACTATCTTATTTATTGCCTCAATAATGCTAAATAACCTACTTTCCAACTAAGCAGAATACACGATGAGTTTTTGATTGCATGATCACGAGATTGTAGGTTGGCTATGAGCTTATCAAAATCACTTAGGGGACTTTTTAAAAATGCCTGGAACCAGACCATGGGTTGTGCCTCAGCTGGTTCACGAAGGGGCCTAGTCATAGGGAGTCATTAAACAGCACCCAGTCCTCAGACAGAGAATTCATGTCTAGAATATATAAAGAACTCAATCCAAAAAAAAAAAAAAATTAGACCCCCAAAATAAAAGACCCAGTCAAAAAATGGGCAAATGAAATGAATAGACACTTCCTAGAATAAGTACACATGGCCAATAAACACATGAAGAAATGCTTAACGTTGCTTCTTGTTAGAGAAACGCATGTTAAAACAACACTAAGATTCCATCTTACCCTAGAAAGAATGGCCACCATCAGGAAATCAAATAATAGCTAATGCTAGAGACACTACGGGGTGAAAGGAACCCTTTTACACTGTTGGCAGGAGTGCAAAATAGTACAACCATTATGGAAATCAGTGTGGAGATTCCTCAAAAAACTAAAACTAGAAATTCCATTTGGCCTTGGTAGTCCCCCTCTAGGTATCTTCCTGAAAAAGTTAAAGACATCGTGTAACAGTGATACATGCATACCCATGTTTGTAGCAGCACAATTCATAATAGCTGAATTTTGGAAACAGCCCATATGTCTCTCGACAGATGAACAGAAAAAAAAAATGTAGTATTTACACACAGTGGAGTACTACTCTGCCATAAAAAAGACAAGGTTGAGTCATTTGTAGGAAAATACATGTACCTTGGGACCATTATGTTGAGTGAAATAACAGATACAGAAGCTTAAATATCACATGGTTTCTCATATATGAGAAATCCAGTATAAAAATAAAGAGCAAAATAAAATATAATAGGAAGCAGGGAGATAGATCTTTCTCAAAGGAGAAAGTGGATCAAGAGATGGAAGAAGGGGGGGGATTGAGGATGGATAAAAAGAAATTGAGATGTCTTATGTATATGTAGCAACTTCACACAAGGAGCGTAAATATTACATTCTGCAAACATGTACAAAAAATAGGAAGGGGATCAAGGGATGGGTGAAGTGGGGAGAGAGGGTAGGGATAGGAGATGAAAAAGGGAACTAAGATGTGTTATGTACATGTACGAACTTTCCATGAGGAATATAAACATTATGTACCACACACATGTGCTAATAAACTAAAATTAAATTTAAAAACACATCCAATGTGACCGTGTAATCAGTCTGGATTGAGAATCCTTGTTCCTAAATCTCACTCCCTTTACAGCTGAAATTTATCTGGTCTGCAAGCTTCTCTACACAGAAGCTTCTGCTTAAAATAATGTGGGTTTTTTTTCCCCCTTCAAACTACCACATCTGCCTGCACCTTGCTGGAGTGAATAAATGAACAAATGAATGAGGGCAATTTCCACTTTCCCTATCCTTGATCTCATGCTTTGTGCCATTCCTTTTTCAACCCCTGCCACTTTGTTCTCCCTTATCCACAAACTCACAGTAAGCTAAGCACATTAGTTTTTTTTAACTGTTAAAATACACAGAGAAGACAAAACTTGCACAACAGTTATGTTCCTAACAGACTGTTTGCAGCCAGCAACTTAGAATGGCAAAGATCAACTTACCCTTGGTTAACAAAGACTGACAGCTTCCTGGGGTTCGGTCCGGACCTATGTGTTTTGTCCTTGAATAAAAGGGCCACTCACCACTGCATTGTTTTTAATTTTATACTGTGTGTACTATTCTGATTCAAGACCAATTTAATGTGTATGTCTTATTTCATATAATGCTGTGACACCACATGGCATCAAAATTCAAAGGGTCATATTGTTTCGGTTTTGGAAATGCCACCTGCAATTCCAGATGAGTTAATATTTCAAACTGTGAATATTTCAAATAATAGGTAAACTTCCTTTCATAGTGACAGATCATTTCTTACCTGTCTAAATTCAGGTTTTCTAGATTTATCATCAGATGAGATAAATATATACCTTCTGCCTCTCTTACAAATAATAGGTTGAGTGACTTCTTTTAAATCCTATGAGAATATCCTATGAGTTTAAAGAAATAACTGATTTGTTTGAGTAATAAAGAAATAATCAGATTATGAGAAATAATCAGATTATTAGAATGTAGAATGTGTAAGAAGCTATTGATTACTTGAGCTGAATCAGATGGGGGGCAGGGAGAATACAAGAAACCAAGTCTGGCCATGAGGCCCACTCCAGAATGCAGAGTGTAAAAAGTCAAGAGTGCCTGAAGCAGCACCCATCACCCCTTTCTCACCTTCCAATTCTATCTGCCTGTTCCTACTCTCCTGGGACAGTGACTTTAGGTTTCATGGGACTTTTTCTTATTTCCTACGGTTGGGTCTCTCTCCAGTGCCTCAGGTCTCCTTGTGAGCTCTAACTTGTGAGCACATATACTCGCTCTAGACTCAGTTCCTCTGGGCTGTCTCATCTCAAAGATTCCCATATTTCCATGCTGAGCAGGGAGGGCAGCAGAAAAGGAAACCAAGGCCAAATCATCTCAGAATTGTTTCCATTCTTGTCACCCTTCATCAGCCCTGTACTCTTAACTCATCCCTTCCTACACTGCCTCACTCTGGGCTTCCTTGTCTGTTCATCCTCCCACCGCACGTCATTCCCAGGCTTTAGAGCTCCATCTTACAAAGAAAACACTCCACACATGAGCCACATCCTTGCCTCACTCACAAAACAAGTTCTCTATTAAACCCTGTCTCTGCCCAAGAGTGTTTTCCCCAGTCACTCTCCAAATAGACTATTCTCATTTCCCCCCACTTTCTCAAAACTTAGAGACAGAATAGAGCCAGAATTTTGCTGCTGCCTACAATTATTTCCATATTATTAGTTTCTTGTACTAACAAAATTCCTTAAAATAATACTTATAAGTGTACATGCTTGTTCAATGCTCCTGCTGTCTGGCTGATCTTCCTCCCCTGCCCACTGGCCTCCCTGGACCACTCTACCATTGTTATGTTTGAATCTTAAATTTTCTCCAAAGGTTCATGTGTTGGGAGGCTTAGGAGAGAGTAGGCAATTAAAAATGTTTGGTGAAGAGGCTAAGTGAATCAATTTTCAGGAAACAAATAAAAATGAAATGATATTTTTCTTATATGGTGAAAATAAGTACTGGGAATTAAAAAGAAAATATAAGAGGAAAAAGAAAGATACTTAAAAGGAAAACAGTTGGTACTAATGCCTGGGGACAAGTCCAACTTTCTCCTCTGGTGTAAAATGGTTTAAATTGCCATCATGGAAAATAATATGAAGGCTTTTTATTTACAATTCATTTTGCCCTTTGCTCCTGAACACTAGATGGTAAATCAGTCACAGCACAGAATTCTCTTTATGTTCTGAGGCTGGTGGCAGGAGGTGAGAGAAGCACAAGATCTTTCTTTATGTCCTTGACACTAAGAATATTTTGCACTATACTAAAAAAAAGCCATTTTGCAGCACAACTCTTCATAAATATGCACTTTACAGACCTGCTGAACACAGCAAAAATATAGCATCCCTTTTTCACTGAATTTCTCTAAAGAAGCAAGACAGCAAATTATAAAGACCGATCTTTAATAGCTGCAGAAATGTTTGGTTTAAAACTAAAGTATGAGAAGTATGCATGAAATTAAAACCAGTATAATGGTCTAAGATTAAAGAGTTGTCAAAGTCTCCCCTTTCATGGACAATTATGTAATCAAATACAACATCTAGGAAGTTGGAACCAAACAACCTCAATTTTAAGTCTTTGCCCTAAGCAAAGAACTCAAACTCTCAGGGGCCCAGTCTTCACATTCTGACATAAAATATCTGCCTAATCTAACTCACAAGATAATGAAATTCATATGATCAAACATTTATATTGATGAATCTTGAATGTCACTGTTCTTTTTATTGAGCAATAAAACATTTGTACACAAAGCAATAAAACAGTTGCACATCCAGCCCTCCTAGAGTTTATACTCTAATGAGAAAGCCAGGGTAATTGGAAAGAAATTACAGAAAAAAAAGAAATGAGGTTGAAGAAAGAGCTGGGGCTAAATACAGAGCATGTATGAAAGTTTTTTTATAAGCTACATTGCAAAATAATTGCAGAGCAAATTCACTTCTAAATGGCACAGGAGATTAGCATCATTCTTCATAAATATTAAATTTGTGATCAAGAAATACATAAAAATGTTCAACATCTATAGTCATTGGAGAAATGCAAATTTAAACAACATGGAGATTCTGTCTCACTCCAGATAGAATAGCTATCAACAAGAAAGCAAATAATAAAAAATGCTGGTGAGGCTGCAGGGAGAAAGGAACCCTACTACATTGTTGGTGGAAATGTAAAATAGTATAACCACTATGGAAATCAGTGTGGATAGTCACCAAAAAAAGGAAATGGACATTTCATTTAATCCCACTATTCCCCTTCTAGGTATCTTCTGAAAAAGTTAAAGATGTCATATTTCAGTGATACATCTATACCCATGTCTATAGCAGCATAAGTCACAATAACTAAATCATGAAAACAGCCTAGATGCCTGTCAACAGATAAACAGATACACAAAATGTGATATATATACATGGTGGAGTACTACGCAGTCATAAAAAAGAATAAATTTGAGTTTTTTTGTAGGAATATGGATAGATCCTGTGATTCTGAGTTTAAGTAAAATAAACAAGACACAGTAGGTTAAATATCACATGGTTTCTCTTACAAGAGAAACTCAAAATACAAATAATTTAAAGAGCAAAATAAAGGAGAGATGTTAGAAAAAGAGAAGTAGACTTTGGGAGGTGGGGAAGTAGATATGGAGAAGGGGGAAGAGGAAAGAGTAGGAAAGAAAAGAAGATAAAAATATTTGACCAAGTTAGAAAATATATGTACCACTTCCCTAAAAATGAATGCATTTATTTATGTATCAAAAACATATACTAGTAAAAAAAATACAAAAACTATGTGGCATTGACAATTCTGATAAAACACAAGACTGCTTCTGTTTTTGTTGCTTTTCTTTGACTATAGATAAGAATCAAGAGTGAAGTTTAATGGAGTACTCATTTAGAATTCATGTGCATTCCACTGATGTCATTAATTAAACTGAAAAAAAAAGAATATCTGATGTGTCAGGAAGAAAAATCAGTCATGTGGAACAATACACAGCCTCAAGTTTTAGGTATGAATTCTGAATCTTAATGCAGAAAGCCCAACTCTCACATGACCCACACCATGAAAACTTTCTGACCTTCAGAAGAAGTCACAGTAATGATCTACATATTTCCCATAAAGCACTAGAAAGAAACAGAATGTGCTTACTTTCCTGAGGTCTTCATCATTCTCCAGTGTTTTCTAAGAAAAGTTGTTTCAATTTCTTAGTAGCAGAGTCAGAATAGTGTGACCCAAAACTATGGGTCATATTTTCTTTGTATCAGAGAATATCTGGATTGATCATATTTTACATACACTATATAACAGTGCGGCAAGGAATGTTTTGCTAGTGTATAAAACTTTCTCCAACAAACACCCCCAGCAATATATTTTTTAGGACCTAATCAAAATGCAACTGACGCAGATAAATTATTTCAAAGCCAAACAATCCATAAATTTCAAAGTGTTCTAGACTGTTTCAATACCGCAGTCGGAAACTTTGGCTCACATCGCACACATACACACAAACACAACACAATGTTAAACACTCCCAGCCGCTTCACTACTGGGTCCACCCGTGGGTTCTAAGAAGCAAGAAAGGCTGGTGGAAGCAGGTTAAATTTGTGGTTGTGACATGAGCAAAGGAGAGCCAGGAAGAATACACTGGACTAGAAGTGATTTGACAACAAGTGGCTATCCAGGGCAAAAAAGAGCGGTCAAATGGAAAACTGTGTGCAGAAAGTGGGATTTTTACCTAGAAAGCATTGTAAGGTAAAGTTCGAAAAGGTGAGAGGGTGAGCAGAAACTCAGGCATCTATTCTTGTTAGAATTTGGATCAAAAATATCCCCCAAAATGCTCATGTGCTCTGCATTTGGGTGTTTCAAAAACGATGGGGTCATGAGAACTCCAAGTTCATCAGTGGACTCAGAGCTCAGTGGGGTTATTAGGAAGCTGGACCTACTAGGATAGAAAAGTCATTAGGAGCCTGGCTTGGAAGGTTATGTTGTCCCCAACGCCTTCCGTTTAGGCTCTTTCCCTTTTGTTCTGATTCCTGGCTGCCATCAAGTAAGCAGCTCTCCTGTGCCATTCCTTTCCACCATGATGCTTCTGCTTCACCTAGTGGAGCCAGCCAGCCATAGACTGAAACTTCTGAAACTGTGAGCAGAATAATCTTCTTCTTCTGTAAATTATCTATGTCCAGTACTTCATTGCAGGAATGGAAAGTTGACTAACACAGTTCCCTAAAACACCAGTACATAAAGCAAAACCACTTGCCTCCGATTAGTAAAGAGGGAACTCTCATCACCCTGACGGCTAGTCACATGCAAACTGTTTATTACCAGAGCCTAACTAGTGGCTCTGGAGAGTATGGTTAAGGCAATGCCATGCACTCTATAGACTAGCATACGGTTATTAGGTATGTCACTAATAAAAACCTTCCAAATACTTGAAGAAAAGCATACAGTTTAACAGACAGAAAAATAAAGACAGAACAATGAATACATGGACTGTAACACTACTAAAAAAAAAATAAAACTATATATTAAAACGAAGACAGGGGTTGGGGATTCAGCTCAGTGGTAGAGTGCCTGCCTAGCAAGGCCCTGAGTTCGATCCTCAGCAACATCCCCCCAAAAAAGAGGACAGAGAGATTACAGGACACTTTTAATTATGATGCTGCAAATTGTTGCACTGTTTTTCTTTTTTGTTGTTGTTTTTATTTTATTGTTATTTGTGCATTTTCCTAATTTTTCCTACTGTATATGAATTTCTTTTCATACTGGAGAAAATAAAAATAAATCTTATTTTATGACTTAAAACACGCAGAACTGTGCCGTTATAAAACAACACAGGCACAGGAATCAGAATACTTAGGTTGAGTACAAAGCTAGTGCTATACAATTGTGTGAATTTAGCCAAACCAAGCACATGTGTAACAACAATCATCACTTATTGACCAATTAAACATACACCGTATATTACATTCTTCCCTTAATAGTTCCCCATTATCTTATCTAGTATTCTCATCTTGCTCCAAAGTGGTACAGATTCTAGAAAATAGGACCCAGAGAAATTAAGTAACTGCTCAAGATTACACAACTAGCAAACTGTAGAATAGGAAAAGAACTCAAGACCAACTCTGTGTCTTCTAACATTGTCACCTATAAAATTAAGGATAAGGTGGGCATCTCAAACTTCCAGAATTTGATTTCCCATGAGGGCAGGATGCTATTCCTTGTGCTTACCAATGTACACCAAGCTAGACCAGTGCTTGGCACATAGTATGTACTCACTCAATATGTATAGAATGCAAGTACCTGAAAAGCACGTTGAAATTACATCTTCCAGAGGTCTGGAAACAATTCTAAAAGTCACTATCTGCAAGCTGACATTTCTTTGATGTCTCATAGTTAATTTAAAAACTATGTGCACTTTGTATTCTACACCAGAATACGTGTTTTAATTCCAAGAGTATTTTAATAGTTCCAATAACTTGAGTAGTTTTAAACCTCCTTTCCTTCACCAAATACTCAAGTAAAATTAGTGTCTGTGGAAGATTTGACATATCCATCTTATAGTTTCTGGTATATCCTGGCACACCTCTCATACTACCACAGCACATGCACCCAGGCTAAAGTGCACATATCTAAATGGTGTCTAACCTTCTCACCAGTTTCAAAATGCTATTCTTAAAGACAGAAGTTCAACCCAACAGATACAATTCCACTAGTAAGACATAGAGGGAAATCTCTTTGTTCGGTACATAATGATTTTATGTCTTCAGTCTAAGATTGCATTAGGATTTTTGGCAGCTGAAATAAATTGGCTCATTTCAAGCTTGTAAGGAACTAAAAGCCCTACATGTTTCCTACAAGAAGCATTGTAAAACAGATAATCCTACTTTGTACTGGCACATTTTTATTTTTTAACCTGTATGCAAGATTTTATATTTCCTCCCTAATAAAACCAAACCATTAGTTTCAGTTTATCACCGCAAGCTGTAAGGAATTTTAGTCAACCCTGTTGTATCACCCAGTGCCATAACCATTTCTCCCTGATGGAAAATTTATAGTATACCTTTCATGTCTTCATCTATAGCTTTTATAAAAAGCACAGTGTAGGGCAGCTTTAGGACGTGCCACTGGGCACCTTCAGCTGGGTCAGATGTTCATGCCTGAGAGGGAAGATTGGCCCCAGTAAAAGGACACCTCGGAATCCCTCTGTAACTATGAGATACTTCTGTATTTTTCAGAAGAAAGTGGATTATCTTTATAGGATTAGATACACTTAATTAAGATGACAAAGAATAAGTCATCAACATGTGAGGCACTGTTCACTAATTATCTGTGTATTTGCCCATCCATACCTCCAATTTGGTCTACAAGATGTGGAAAATAATATTGAGCACACGACCATCTAAAATTAAAGTTTCTGATAAGCCATTCTAGTAGTTATTTTTAAATGAGGTTAATTTGTTATTATTTAGTAAGCATATACTGTTTTGTTATTTTTTCGTAATAGCTTAAAAACAATAGGAATTTTTCTGGAAATTAATGTCCATTGCACTACTATAAAGGCCCTAGAATTTACATGTTCTCTAACTCTGAAAATCAGGATGAAGTTCTCTCTCTCTCCAGTAGAGCGTCCTCCTTCCTCTAGAACCCCAGCCATACCTGCATATCCTGCCCTGAAGGCCACTACCAAGTATCCCACATGTTTCTTTCATACCTCTCAGAGGGTATTCCCCACCAAGAGAGGCTGCCAGACACCCAAGCAGGCCTCAGTTTCCCCCATGGCATCCTAAATTTGGTGGACTAAATTGGTGAGCTAATTTGGTGGGTAGACACCCTAATTGGCCCCACCTGCCCCATGAGACAATTCTGGAATATGCTCTGCAGTCTCTCTGGAAGAAAAGAGCCAAAATTCCAAGAGGAGTAATGTACTAATAATGCATCCTTTTTTGCTGCCCTTCCAGTCTCATTCCTCTGTCCTTATTTGTGCTTCCCCCAAATCTACTGACATCCAAATCCTTATAACTGAGTCTGATCTAGGCAGATTCAATACAAAGACACTTTCTCCTATCTCTGGGCATTGCTCTGTGTAATTTTTTCCAGTTACTGAAAATGGTTGGTTGCCCAATCACATCAGCTACTGTTTCATTACCAATAGATGCAATCCACTTGTACTTACATTCTAGAAATTTCTGAAATACTGTGTGTGAAGTTAGTTCTTTATCAGTGCTCCAGCTTTCTATGCCTCAATGTCCCTCGGTCACATCTATTATACCCTTTATAATACAAAAGTTATTCTTCTCATTGGAGAAAGAAAAACAAAATAAAAGCTAAATAACACTGTCTTTTTCTCTCTCAAGACACCTCACAGTCATATAGAAAGTTTTCCAAAGAAGAACCTGAGGTTTAAAAAGTACAGCATTAAGAATTATCAGTGCCCAAATAATGAGTTGAAAGTTGTATTAACTATCTACAACATAACACATATCAATAAGATTCTAAGAGATTAAACAGTTTGGCAATTTTGAGTATTGTGTTTTTATTTTCCAAGGCATCTAAATTCCAAGCTAGGATTCTATTACTCTTTGAACAAATACCTCTTTAGTTTCCAGAATGTGCCAGGCACTGTGCTAGAAAATGACAGCTACATCACAGAACAAATATGTTCTCTGTGCCACCAAGGAGCTTATAGATGAGAAGACAGACTCGGGAGTAGGGGTTGGGTAGGCACAATCCATCTGACAGCTCCACATCCCTCCTCTAGAGCCGTCCAAGTATGACCTTGTGAAGTTCCATTTACTCTTGCACTGGGATGTTCTATTAACCCAAAAGTGAATGTACCTTATTAAACATTTAAAAAAAATTGTGGTTTTGAGAGAGGCATGGAGAGAAACATGCTGAGTCTGTGCAAAATGAATGGTCCCCATAGGGATCCTATTAGGTTAGCCCATCACACCAAAATGACTAGCTTGTGGTCAAGAGTATCAGCCTTAAGAAATACAACATGAAGGGCCCTTCTCTTGAGTTGCCATATACAGATCTATTCCAAATATGCCCTGCCCTAAAATGCATTAAATCTCAATCAGCAACAGAGCTCCTACAAAAGGATTTGTGTGATAATTCCAAGGGCAGATTTAGGGACAAGTCATTTCAGCATTACTTGTCATTGCAAGAAGCCTTTCCAAGCTGAACACAAAGATGTTTACTATAGACATATTGAGTGTGATTTTGTGCACTCACTTTTAATGATCTTTTTCAGAAAATGTGATTCACAAGACTCATTCTTTTTTTAGACTAGTCCAGCAATCTCATTTAGAAAACTCAAGTATTAAAATACTTGGGTTTAAAAGAAGAAAATGTGATTCCTATTGTGTTCTTTCATTACAGTGAATCAGAGGTATCACTGCTATTTAAGTGGAATTTTTAACAGATTGTGCTAGAAGAAAAACACTTCAGGAAACATAGTAAGAGGTCTTCAATCCCTGGCTATGGGAAAAAATTCTTCTTAATGTCCTGTTTCACTCTTCACCTGAATAAGCACATGGTACTCATGACATGATAAACCACACACAGGGACACTTAGGTTTTCTGCTCCTTTACTAGCTTTATGGCCTAAAGAGAATCACTTAAATTTGAGGCTCAGTTTCCTTCTTTTCAAAATGAATTCTTTAAGGGTTAAAAAAAGATGGTATATTTAAGATACCTGGCATACAGTTGGTACTAAGTAGTGTAACTGGGGCTAAATAGAATAATAATTGCAACAGCAACAGTTGTAACCAATGACAACTTTCAACTCAGGCCGCTGTCCTGTTGTTCCTGCACATTTTGTTCCCAGGTTCTCATAGTCCCACAAGTTCAAGATATTTCCCATTAACCTTCATCATTTTATGCACCCTGCACATCTGAAACTTTCATACCTACCCAGTAATAACAATACAAGTATAACATAGTTTGTGAGATTGCCATCCTAAAAACTCCAGCATTCCTCCATTTAATTAAATATTCATACATATTTCTCCTTCCTTAGGATGGGGGTAAAGGAAAAAGAGTCTTGCACATCACAAAAAGGTCTCCTCAGGACATGAACTTGTCTGACAAACACTGCTAATGGTGACATCATTTCTTAGTTATTAAATTTTACTTTTTATTCAGATTCTTATTGAAGTAGAAGTTTGAAATGTAAGTACTTGTGATGTAGGTATTTTCTAACAATAGTATATGTCACAAAGTAAAACTTGTCTAACAACCAAATTGTTAATGTCAATCTGTGATCTTTCTATGCTAATAACCATTGTTTGGTAGATTGTTTTACTTTTCAACTGCATTACAGTGAAATATATTGTCAAAAAGCATTTCTTTGAAATACCATTTCTTTTGTTGGTTTGCCTACTTTTTTGGTAAGGCTAATTAGCTATAACAATTAACACAGAGGTAGGTCCTAAAAGAAATAAAATTAGCAGAAATGAAACCATGCTATGTCATGGTAATAAAAATGACACCATGCTATGTCATGGTAATAAAAATGAAACATGAAACAAAGCATGAGCAAAATACTGTACTTCCTCAGGATCGTGAACACCAAATACGTCCTTTTTGACATTTGTTAGGCTGATAAAACATTTTAGAAGTTGGTACTTTAAAACAAACACAAATGACACTTTAATGTAGAAGATAATCCAAATTTATAAATATATACATCTCAAAGAAAATATTCAAGTACAATAAAAATCATCAGTTTAAAATTTTTAATATGCAAAAATTTAAACATACAACAAGGAAATCAACAGGTAACATTATTTGGGACCATATGTGTACTGTTTTACTACCCTAAAAAAATAATTCCTCATCTATTGTCCAAAAATGTAGATAGACTTTATAAACATAAAACAGAAGCATTTCCAAACACTGGTTTCTATGGTCTAGTCAAGGCAGAAATGTTCCATAACATAAAAAAAGCGTTTGGAAAAAGTGATGAATTTTATTTGATCACTTCGCACATCTCAGTTCTTCAAACTGAAACCTCAGTTCTTTAAAGAGATTTTATTGTTGTATGTTTTGAGAGTTTATTAGGATACACAGTTTTCCTTAGATTACAGATATCTTTTCTGATTAATGAACACATTGGATTTTTGAAGAGAGTAAACAACAAATGATAAATGTCCCACTTTTTGGAAAGATCATGGTTACCATCTGTCTTAGTCACTCTCTTGTCACTGGACACAGTCCCTGACACCCACTGCTCAAAGGAGGTGAGGTTATTTTGGCTCACAGTTTCAGTCCCTGGTGAGCTGGCTCCAAGGCAGAAACAGGATGGTGGGAGGGGAAAGCTGCTCAACTCGAAGCAGCCAGGAAGCAGAGAGAGAGGAGAGGAGCCAGGCAGGAAGTATAACCTTCCAGGCCACACCCCCAGTGACCTGCCTCTAACAAGGCTTCAACTCCGAACAGCACGTTCACCTATAAAATCTTCAGGAGATTAATCCGTTGATAAACATAGCTCCCGCATGATCCCATTGCCTTCAAAACACAAGAGACTGTGGGGTGGGAGACACTAGCTTTCAACTATAGCGCCACCATAAGTATAAGTACATTTTTTTCAATCAGGAATTAGGATGGTTCGTCATGGCCTGAGGATAAACGAGGCTAAGCCAGAGAAAGATATTAGGGACACTTTACCATTTATCAATCCACCTTTATATGGTATGCTCATATAAACCATTGCTCTTTCAGTTAAAAAAAAATTCACTGGTCTGTGCCTTGTGGTATTCTAAAGCTACATTAAAAACAAGAAATTAAGTTCTTTTACTTGCCCCTGAAGCAACGTAGATGTTTGAGAAATTATAGTTAACATCAATACATGCAAATCTTGTTTTTCCTAAAGAGAACAAATTGCTAATGATGTTCTTGTAACTACAAACTTCTCACCTAAGAAGATCATTTCAAGCAGGATTAGTTGGGATTCAAAATAAATACAGAAATAACGCAGAAGAGTCCAAATTGCTACTTGAGTACATCCCTGTAATGATGGATAAATGTAAGGAAGTTTACTAAGAAAATTTCATTCCAGGAGATTCCAGTGTTCAGTTTTACTGAGTCATAAATGCCCTAATTACCAAATATGCATACTCACTACCCTGCATTTCTATTCAGAGTAAGTTCTGCTACCAATTTTGTAAGGAGTTTCATTATCTTAGTATGTTTTTAAAAATAAGAAATTTTCTTCAAATTACTATATTTTAGAGAAACTGTACCAGCTTTGAAAAATAAGAAAGTTGAGAAAAATAGAATTTAAGAAATTAATATAAATATGATCATCAGTACATTGCTTTTATTATTGCAATTTTTAAAAATCTTAGTAAAACCATGAAAGGTTTGTGAGGTGCTGTTTTACTGTGTTCTGTTTGTTTTGTTATTTGGTTGAGATAGTATGAAGTGAAATAAACTATCAAAGTCACAACCTTGGTACTAATAGGGAGCATATCATTAACTACAAGAATCACCTATATCAACAGTTCAGCTCCCTGGACTTCAGCATCACTGTGGGAAAAAGTCATATGGTTTTTAATGTCATTCTTCATAGTAAAGATCATAAATATTAAGATTCTTATCAGAAATTTCCTAATGTGATAGCTAATTTTTCTATGAATATTTTAAAGATAAAGTAAGAAGTCACATGTCAAAGGAAAGTTCAGAAGCCTACATTAATGAACAGTCTATGGTAGAAAGTATTGTTGTATATGTAGGAGGAAAGGTGGTTATGTACTTTGTCTCACTAATTTCCACACTGGTTGTACTAGTTTACATTCTCACCAGTAATGTAGAAATATTTCTTTTTCCCTGCAGCCTTGCCAGAATTTGTTATTATTTGATTTCTTGTTGATAACCATTCTTTCTGGAGTAAGATGGACTCTCAGCATTGTTTTAAATTCCATTTCTCTAATGGCCAGAGATGTTGAACATTTTTCGTGTATTTACTGGACATTTGTACTTCTTCATCTGAGAATTAACCATTTCAGTTGCTCTCTCTTTGATTGGTTCTTGTATTTTTTCACTCTTTTTTGAGTTCTTTATTCTAGATATTAGTCCTCCATCAGAGAAATACCTGGCAAAATTTTTTCCCATTCTGCAACTTGTCTCTTCACACTGTTGGTTGTTTCCTTTGCTGTGCAGGAGGTTTTTAATTTGATACAATCCCATTTGCTGACCTTGATGCTATTTTTTTTTTTTTTTTTTTTTTGGTGCTGGGGATCGAACTCGGGTCCTTGCGCTTACAAGGCAAGCACTTTAACCACTGAGCTAAATCCCCAGCTTGATGCTATTTCTTGTGCAACTGGGGTTCTGTTCAAAAAGTCCTTGCCTATGTCTACATCTTCAAGAGTTTTACCTATTTTATCTTCCAGCAGATTAAGTATTTCAGTTTTAACATTTAGATCTTTGATCCATTCTGATTTTAGTTTAGTATATGGTGAGCTTTGAGTCTAGATTTAATCTTCCACATGTGGTTATGCAATGCTTTGCAAAGCAGAATGTTTTCAACTAAGACAGGCAAATATGTGCCTTGAAAAGTGGATGCTAGAAAGGTAGTGACTCAAGCTAAGATGTTGCACTTATTGTAGGAAGAAACTAGATAACAAAGGAATCTATCAGATGCTTATTTGAATAAACACAAGTCAATAGATTAGGAACACAATATATGTCAGAAAAATATATACAGCATTTCACAAATGAAACTACTTTGTATATAAAAGAAGAAAGCAAAACTACTGACATCTGAAAATAGCTTTAACTATTATACATCAGGCAGTATGTTCAAATACATTTTTATAAATTTCTCTATGCATTTGATAATAGTTCAATTGACATAGCAACTAGAGAGAACTATTCTAGGTTCTCACTTTCTATCAAAACCAAAAACTCAGAGTTGCTACTTTTCCTGTTTGTGCAACAAATAATTTATTTACAAATAGATTTTTCGGTCTTTCCCAAAAAGTTCCTTAGTATTAACCAACTAAGAAAACTAGTCTGAGTTTCTTACAAAACTTCTAAGGAAGCTTATCTAAACTACTATTGTTTATTTATTATTGTGCCTTGCTCCTTATTATTGATTTTTAATGTGCTTTTTAAACTAAATCAACTTAATATAGAATACATTTCCTGATGTTTTCATACATTTCTGCTGAGTTCAAAATAAAATGGTTTTCCAAATTATTTTAACATATTGAATAAATGATGAGAAAATGTCTTTTTTACATGTTGCTTAACCAAATAATGTTAGATTGTGTCTCTTTTGTATTCATTTCTCCCTCTAGAAATGATCTTCATGCATTTTCCATCATCCATAATATTTAGTAGTATGACATACAAAAAGGATTCCAAACAAAATTTCTGATTCTTACTCAAACACTTTTGAATTCAAGCTATAACTTCATATTTGCACCAAATGTGAAACATCATTTTATTATGTGATCACTTCTTGTGCTATAATTTTGGTTAACATCTGAAAGAAGTAACCAAATTATTACAAAATACCCTGAAAATAATCTCTTTCAAAGAAGCTTGCCTTTCAGAAACAATTTCTGAAACAATTCAGAATTGTTCAGAAACAATTCTGAAAGCTGTACCTTGCCCCTTCCTCATTCACAATGTTCTCCAACACTGGATCATAACTGCCTAGGGCAGAACCCATGTATAATCCATCTTTATAATTTTCAGAGCCTGAAAAATTGAGTTTACACGAAATTTTATGTCTTCTAAAATTGTATAACTTTGTAATCTGTATTATTACCCTCCTGTGGAGACTAAGAAGATTCCTCAAACAGCACAACCTTTATTACTTATAAACACCTACATGGTCGTCCTCCTTCCAAAGACCAGAACATACTTGCTTTTCTTTACCTCATGTTAGCACAACTATGTGAAACCTTGCTAGAAAGAACCAATTAATTCCAGGAGCCGCTAGCTAGCATGACCATAGATCCTGATTTTCCAGATGTGGACCCTGCCAACATGCATTGTCCTAGAATCCTGTTTGACTTAGTAAATCCCTTTCAGCCTCAAAAGTGTCATGCACTGGATAGTAAATTACAGGGTCCTCTTCAACAGCTATGCTTCAGCTATGCCTTCTTATTCTGTACTTGGAGATGCCAGTGTAAATTCTGAGGAAAACAACCATAGGCAAAACTAACTATTATGAAGGAAGCAAATAGAAAGCAGAGTGGGATATTTTCTGTTGCCTCTGAATTAGCACCTACAATCCAAAATTGAATAAAGAGATTACATCCCCCAAGTGAGGAGGGAGCCTCCCAGGGAATCATTCAGAGAGATGGGGGTTAAGAAGAGGGACTAGCATGTCATTTCCCAAAGGATGTTCACCCTAGAGATCTTTCACTTGTGTCTGCATAACCAGGAGAAGACTGCAAGGAGCAAAGAAATTATGGCAGGCCTAAAGCCCTTCCTCATGGATTGGCGAGAGTGTGCTTGTTCCTTAAGGTCTTGTGGATGCAACCAAGAGAAGCTGAACTTGAACTTGGCCTCCCAGTCAGACCCAAAAAGACTAACTGCCCTGGTTTAGTGCCCACAAGGAATGAGTTCTAGTCTGTATCCTGTGTGCATCCCCCACATATTAAATGGCTGCTCAGGTATTCACTGATTCTATCCATGGTGTAACTTAACAGTGCCTGACCTACTGATTAGAATCTGGACATTCTAGTAAAAAACGCCCTTCTCTTCTAAACCAATGTTTTAAGCTTGAAAAGATTCCCAGCAAGGAAAGAGACCCAACCAAGTTTCCAGGTAAACTAACTCTTGGCTGAAAATGTTTTCTGCTTTCATTTTCTGTATCTGCTTTCTTGGCTCTTTGGTGACACAAATTTGAGAAAATTAAACCTTTCCTTATAAAAATGTTGAGGGTCCATCTCATAAAACATAGTCTAAGGCCATATTTGCTCTTCAAGGAGGTATTCTTTTGACACACTATAACAGGAAGTCCATGTTTCAGAAATAATTCTGATATTTTTAAAAAATTTAATCCTCTTTCCTGTTCCTGCTTAATTAGCAAGAAGTGTACTCTTCACACTATCAAGTCTCCAAACCAGACTAACTCGGGAATGGTTCCACCAGGCCAGAGGGGTATAATGGCAGCTGAGCTCAGTCAAAATCTGTTTAAGTATTAAAGGCTTACCTTAGATGTGGTGTCATGAGCATTTTCTGGTGTCTTTATTTCTGTCAACTTTGTAGTAAGGTTTTCCGAAATAAAAGCCAAATTAATGGTTGGGTTACAGGTCTCTTAGCTTTATCAGGAAGGTAGATCACCACAATTGTTCTGCCCTAGAAATCAAAGCACTATTTCCATGCTTTCCTGCCTTTTGACTTACTAATGTTCACTTTAGTGTACAACTCTGTGCCAATCTTTTTGACTCACAGCCACTCATAATTCCCATTCTGGGAAAAAGATTAATAACCTCCTCGAGTACATTAGTCTACACTTCAAAGAAAATAAATCTTCTCTATACATTTTCAACACCTTCAAATTACACAGGTAGCCATATCCACTACTTACAAATAACCAAGCCTTCGACTTTCAGGAAGAATGTTGTAATCTTAACCTTGGCCCAAAACACATACATAAACACACACACACACACACACACACACACACACACATATTCACACAAGCATGCACCTCACTGTCACCATCACCATAGCCACTATTTCCACTGGGCCAAGTGTACAATTTGGAACACAAAATACTAAATTTAGTTACTCACCAGAAAGCTAAAAAATCCATTGGAAAGAAACTCATTTAGTAGAATAAACCACAATGAACAAAGCATGTCATAAAATGTTTGAATGGGACTTTCAACACCACAATCTAAAACAATATAATTATTTTGGGTGTTGGACATTGTATTTGATCTATCTAAAAACTCTACGGACCTGTAAGAAGCAGAAAGGAAAATCACAATTTACTGTCCAACATAAATATCTCTAATTTGAAACAGAACCAACCTTCTTGCTACCACTCTTCTGTTTCTCCATCTTTTTATCACATTACATTGTCAAACACTCAAGAAATTTTTCAGGAAGCCATGAATGTCCTTAGAAAATAGTAGCATGCTTTAGACGTAAAGAAAAATCACACTTTTCTATGCATAGGTTGTTCTGATCTCCTGGAATGAATATGGGATTTCAGAGAAGGCAGGCCCGTATCTAGCTCCTGGGTTCAGCTGTGAAAATTTAGATTTATTACTTTGCCAAGCCTCAGTTACTTTATCTTTAAAATATGGTAATCTGATCCCAACTCTGGGTGTTGTATTGACTATAAGTGAGAAATGAGGAAGATCTTGCACATAATAGTTGTTTGATAAGTATTTTGCATATAAATTTGTAGCTCATAATCAAACTGAAACTGAGAAGCAGTTTGCTGGACACTTTAATTACATAATATTTATATCATTCAAATCCAAAGGTTTGGTTCAGTAGATCTCGTTAACATGGCTAAATGAAATATCATCAGCTTTGCCCTTTACATGTCAATTTTCAGTTATTTACCCTTTTGGTTTGGGCTAGATAAAGTACAATAATTGATAGATTCTTATTTGGCCTCAAAAATCACCTGAGGAAATAATGCAAGGATTTGTTTGTACAAACATCAAAACATAATCAAGATTGTGATACTCTGCTCTGCTGGCAACCCTGGGAGAAGAGAAGGTAGGAAAGGTGATGAATAAGGCATCGTTTCCCTGTTTGATCACATTTTCAACAAAAGAGCAAAATTCAGCATGGCTCAGCAGCTTAAAATTTTTAACAGTTTATAATGTAATGGAAACAAGAAACTATTTCCAGAGACCTCTTCTTTCCTTTGTTGAAACAATCTGCATTTCTGCATGAAAATCACATTTAGCCCAGAAGGATGTACTATATGTATTGAAAGCATTGCCGCAGTGAGAGGGAGAAGATGAAAAAGATTTGTCAAGGGTCAGAACGGCCCTCTCTATTTCACAGATAAACCTCTTAGTGCAGTTACAAATGTATCAGCCAGACATAAGCCTGGTTAGGACAGAAGACTCTAGGAGATGGTCATTACTTAGTTTTAACCACCAGAATTATTACAACGGAATTGTTGATTTATGAATCTGACTGGATTCTGATGACCCTCTGGTCTAGCTGCTTGTCCCATACAGAAATTTCTTCTGTAATGTATCCAAACCACCCTTCCTCATGAGGGAGATGTATTAACTTCCTTCCAAGCAATTATTCCATCGTGTTTTGGCTCTGAAGTTCAGGATACACTTAGGAAAACTACTCACTTGAAATTTTATAATGATAGAACAATTCACCAAGTCTGGAAATGGGCTGTCTGCGAGCACTCAGAGAAGAGCCAGAATTCTGGACCATCACTGTGTCCCAGGCAGGTGCCTATCAAAGAGATCTACTGTAAGCAGTGGCTCTACCCCAAGACAAGAGTGAGTCCTCCCAAGATGCTCATGCTCAGCAGACAAGTATATCCAGGGTCAAGGACAGTTAGGAATTTCATCAGCTCTAAGGGCCCTAAGAAAAAGAGAGACTGCTGCCTCCTTTCCTTTACCTCACCTAATCTAGTCAATACTTCATTTCCCAGTTGGGACATGTTTACAAAGCCTGACCCTAAACAGTGTGTCTGAGCCCTGCAGCAGGGAAGACCTGCTCCTTTATTTCTTCTTCACTTTCCCTGAAGGGAAGACCCAGTCATGTGTATTCTCTGTCTTCAACAAAGCACGAAGTGGGAAACATAGTGGCATGAGTGTCATTGCCTGTTGCCTTAATAGTTAAGAAGACTGGTCACCTTTACAGTTGTCTAATGTATATCCTACATATATTTGTGGGTAAATAGCTACATCATTGGTTGATGGCAGCTAAAGAGATCTTGATGGAAATGAAGTATGGAATTCCTAACATCAACCATATTTTTGTTAACTTGAGTAAACATTCTGCAGGAAACTCTTTATAATTCCCTGAGTGCATTTTGTGTTTTCTCATTGCTGATCGTAAGGATGGTTTTATCTGAGTCATTTCACACAGCTGGATCCCAAATTGCTTAGGGAAAAAAAAAAAAAACTGTGTCTTACAGACTTACTGGCCTGTATGGTCTAGCTGCAATACTGTGCACATAACAGCAAATCAATATGTCTATTAATGTTTTTAATTAATTTTATTGGTATATATTAAATATACATAATGATCACATTCACCAGGGAATTTGTACCTGTACATGATATATCTTTTTTTTTAACCAACAACATGTATTGGTACATTGTACATATAATGGTTACATTCATCACATTTATTTTGTACCTGTACATGATGTATCTTGGTTTTCCCCCCTCTTCCCCACCCCTTCTGTTCCCTCCTTCCCTATTTACAGCAGGTTTATTCATATTTTTCCATGATTTCCCTTTTCCTTTTCTTTCCTTTTTTCCCTTCCTGCTTTTCCCCCTTCTCTCTTTCTAGTTCTCCTCTCCTTTGTGTATTATCTTCCATTTATATAATATCTATTACACCTCTTTGTCCTTATTTACAGTTATGGTTTCTCATATCAGAGAAACAATTCAATGTGTACTCAACTCTTCATCCCTCCCTTATTTACAAAAGCTTTGTTTCCATTTTTTTCCTTCTATTCTCTTATTTTCTTTTTTCTTCCTTCCTTTGCCCCTCGCCTCTCCTTTGTTCCCCTTCCCATTTGGAACATTTTCTCCCCACTTCCCAATATCTATTATTCATTTTAGTCTTTCTTTACACTTTCAGTTTCTTACACCAG
>PVJO010018367.1:0-36834 GCA_004026905.1 Hystrix cristata | reverse complement strand
TGTGTTCTTTTTCTTTTTGCCTTTCTGTTGGTTATTTGAATGTTTTTAATAATTCTATTTTTATTTCTTTATAGCATCTTTTTATGTATTTTTTGAATATAAACACATGCTTGCTGTAGACATCACATAATTTGTTACATATATAACTTATCACTCTATTGGCATCACCAGTTTGCCAACTAAAATAAAATGTGGAAAGCTTACCTTCCTTTATGTCTCTTTACCCCCCTCCATTTATAATATGATTAAAAAAGTTTCCTTAGTATTCTTGTAACCTTATTGGACAGTATTACAATTTTTTGTGTGGTGCTGTGGATTGAACCCAGGACCTTGCAAGTGCTACTAGGCAGGTGCTTTTCCAATTAGTTACACTGCTTCAACTGTCAAACATAATTGAGAAAACTCAAGAGAAATTAAAAATCCATTGCTTTTACAAATATTTTTGCTTAACGTGTTCTGTTTCCAAATCTTCAAAGAGTCTGTCTTTCATTATTGCTTTTCTATTTAGGATACATTTGATGAGGAAAATTCTGTTAGTTTTATTTCATTTTATGATGTGATTTCCCTTTGTATTTGATAAATGTTTTCACTGAGTATAGAAATCTGGCTTAATGGTTCCTTCAGCAACTGAAATACGTTCTATTGTCTTCTAGTCACCATGGCTTTTATTTTTTTGATGAGAAATCTGCTGTCATTTGACTACTGTACTTTTTCTTAGCAGTAAGGTGTTGTTTTTCTCTTGTTGCTTTTTATTTTATTGTAATTTATTTTAGTGGTACATTTTAGTTATGCATAATGATGACATTCATCATAAGGAATTTGTGCTTGTGTGTAATATATCTTGCTGCTGCTTTTTTTTCTGATTCCCCTCCCCTCTCTTCAACTCCTCTTCCACTCTTATTTACAAAAGCTTTGTTTCCATTTTTTCCTTCTATTCTCTTTTTATTTCTTGTTCTGCCATTCTTTCTTCCTCCCCCTCCTTTGTTCCCCTTTCCATTTGAACAATTTCTTCCCCTTCCCAATATGATACATTTTAGTCCTTATTTACACTTTCAGTTTCTCATAGCAAAGAAACAATGTTGTATTTAAACATGTAGGTCCAATTTATTTTACTTAAGAGTATGGTCTCAAGGTGCATCCATTTACCTAGAAATGTCTCACATTTATCATTCTTTATGGCAGAGTAATACTCCATTGTATTAAAAACCCCCACATCTTTACCCATTCATCTGTTAATGGGCATCTGGGATGTTTTCAAGATTTAGCTATTACAAACTGCGCCACTAAAAACATGGGTGCGCATATATTGCTGTGGTATGATCCTTTTATTCTTTTGGGAAGATACCAATAGCTGGGTCAAATGGAACCGCTAGTCCTAGTTTTTTGAACAGTCTCCACACTGGTTTCCACAGTGGTCACACCAGTCTACATTCCCAGCAATGGTGGAGAAGGGTTCCTTTCTCTCCACAGCCCCTCTAGCATTTGTTATTGGCTCATTTCTTGATAATAGCCAATCTTTCTGTAGTGAGAGGAAATCCCAGTGTTGTTTTAATTTGCATCTCTCAAATGACTAGTGATGTTGAACCTTTTTTCATGTTTATTTGCTGTTTCTACTTCTTCATCTGAGAAGTGTCTATTCATTTCAACTGCCCATTTTTGGATTGGGTCTTTAAATTGGGGGAGTCTGATATTTTTGAATTCTTTGTGTATTCTAGATATTGGTCCTTTGTTGTAGGAACAGCTGGCAAAATTTTTTTCCCACTCTGTGGGTCATCTCTTTGCTCTGTTGGTAGTTTCTTTTGCTGTGCAAAAGCTTTTTAATAAGATAAGATCCCAGTTGTTGATTTTTTGTGGTATTTCCTGGGCAATTGGGGCTTTGTTCTTAAAGTCTTTGCCTACACTTATGTCTTCAGGAATTCTACTTATTCTATCTTGTGGCAGATTTAATGTTTCTATTTTAATATTTAGATCTTCTATCCATTTCATTTTAGTTTAGCACATGGTGAAAGATATACGTCTAGGGTTAATCTTCGGCATGTGGAAAGCCAGTTTTTCCAGCACCATTCATTAAAAAGGCTATCTTTCTTCCAGTGAAGGTGTTTGGCCCCTTTGTCAAAGATAAGGTGGCTCAAAGTGGGCTTGTTTCTGCGTCTTCTGATCTCTTCTGTTGAACCTCGGGTCTGTTTTTTTTGCCAGTACCATGCTGTGTTTATTACAGTAGCTTTGTGATATAATTTCAAATTGAGGACTGTGATGCTCCCTGCTTTGCCTTTGTTGCCCAGAATTGCTTTTGCTATTCTAGGTTTCTTCTGGTCCAAATGAATTTTAGGATTGTTTTCTCTAATTCTGTGAGGAATGTTATTGGTATTTTGATTAGGATTGCATTAAATCTATGTGATAATTTTGGGAGTATGGCTCTTTTCACTATCTTGGAAAGAACACAAGATATCTTTCCATTTTCTGATATCCTCTTTGATCTTTTTCAGAGTACTGAAAGTAAAAGTACTTTGATCTTTTACTTCCTATGTTAGATTGATTCATAGGTACTTCATTTATTTAGATGCTATTGCGAAAGGTGTTGTTTCCCTAATCTCTCTCTGTGAGTTTGTTATTTGTGTACAGGAATGCTATTGATTTTTGAGTGTTGACTTTGTACCCAACTACACTGCTGGATTTGGTTATTAAATCTAGAAGTCTTCTGGTGGTATTTTTGGGGTCTTCTATTATTTGCATGTCATCTGCAAATAATGATAATTTAACTTTTTCCTTTCCTATCCTTATTCCTTTTATTTATTTCTCTTGCCAAATTGCTCTGGCCAATGTTTCCAGAACTATGTTGAATAAGAGTAGTGATAGCGGACATCCTTGTCTCGTCTCTGATTTTAGAGTGAAAGCTTTCTGTTTTTGTCCATTTAGCATGATGTTGGCTGTTGCTTTGTCATAGATAGCTTTTATCAGATTGAGAAAAAGACCATCTATTCCAATTTTCTACAGGGTTTTTATCATGAGCAGGTGTTGGACTTTGTCAAATGCTTTTTCTACATCTGTTGAGATGATCATATGGCTTTTGTTCTTGGCTCTGTTAATATGGTGTATCACATTTATTGATTTGCATATGTTGAACCATCCCTGCATCCATGGGATGAAACCTACTTGGTTGTAGTGTATAATCTTCTTGATGATTTGTTGCATTCTGTTTGCCACAGGGCCTTCTGCTTTTGAGGCAAGCATTTTTACCACTGAGTTAAATCCCCAGCTCTATTTGCCAGTATCTTTTTGAGAATTTTTGCATCTATGTTCATTAATGGGATTCGCCTGTAGTTCTCTTTTTCAGTTGGATCCTTCTCTGGTTTTGGTATCATGGTAATGCTTGCTTCCAGGAATGAATTTGGGAGCATTGCTTCCCTTTCAATTTCATTAAAGAGTTTGAAGAGTAATGGCATTAGATTGTCTCTAAATTTCTTGTAGAATTCAGCAGTGAATCTGTTAGAACCTGGGCTTTTCTTTGTTGGTAGGTTTTTAATTACCTCTTCAATTTCAATGTCTGATACTGAGTTATTTAGAATTTTTATATCTTCTTGATCCAACTTTGGTAATTCATATGTATCTAGGAATCTGTCCGTTTCTTCTGTGTTTTGCGTCTTATTAGAATAAAGGTTCTTGAAGTAAGTACTGATGATCTTCTGAATTTCTGCAGGATCCAGTGTGATTTCACCCTTTTCATTCCTAATTGCATGGATTTGAGTTTTTTCTTTCCTTTTTTTTTTAATAAGGTTGAGTAAAGATCGTCGGTTTTATTTAATCTTTCAAAGAACCAACTCTTCAGTTCATTGATTCTTTGTGCTTTCTTAGTTTCAATTGCATTAATTTCTGCTCTGATATTTGTAATTGCTTCACTTGTATGAGTTTTGGGCTTGACTTGCTCTTCTTTTTCTAGAAGCTTGAGATTCAACATTAGGTTATTTATTTGAGCTTGCTCTGTTTTTCTGTTATGAGAGTTCATCACTATCAATTTCCTTCATAGGACTGCTTTCATTGCATCCCATAAGTTTTGGTATGTTGTATTGGCATTATCATTTAATTGTAGAAAATGTCTCATTTCTTCTTTAATTTCATCTGTGACCCGTTGGTTGTTCAGGAGGGTGTTATTTATTTTCTGTGTGTTTATGCAGTTTTTGTGGTTTCTTTGCCATTGATTTCCGATTTCATTGCACTATGGTCTGATAATATGCATGGGATAATTTCAGTTCCTCTGCCTTTACTTAAGCATGGTCTATGAGCTAGTATGTAGTCTGTTTTGAAGAAAATCCCATGTGCAGCTGAGAAGAATGTGTATTCTGTTGTTGTGGGGTGTTGTGGGTGTAAATGTCTAGTAAGTCCATTTGTTCAAAAGTTTGGTTCAGTTTTGATACTTCTCTGCTGATTTTTTTGTCTAGTTAATCTGTTTGTGACATTGGGGTATTGAGGCCCCTCATTACAACTGTATTAGTGCTTATTTGGTTTTTCATGTCTGTTAATATTTGTTTTATGTAGTTGGGTGCAATGGAATTTGGTGCATATATATTTAGGATTGTTATTTCTTCCTCTTGGATTGTTCCCTTTACAATGATATAATGACCTTCTTTGCATCTTTTTCGTTTTGTTTTGTTTTGGTGCTGGGGATCGAACTCGGGGCCTTGTGCTTGTAAGACAAGCACTCTAATCACTGAGCTAAATCCCCAGCCCCTTCTTTGTATCTTTTAATCTGCCTTGGTTTGAAATCCACTTTGTCTGCAAACAGAATATCTACCTGTTTTAGTTATTTTTCTCTCATTGCTGAGACAAAATACCTGGCACCCAAAATTAGGGGAAGAAAAGTTTATTTAGCTCACAGTTTGTTAGAGGTTTCAGTCCACAATTGGCATGGCAGATAACAGAAAGCAGCAAGGCAAGCAAAAGGTGCAAGCAAGTGGGTAACCAGCTTCTTCCTGTGCTTTATATCTTATCCAGGCTGCTAGGATTAGGGCAGTGCTAAATTGTAATCACATGCCCTTAATCCCAGCATCACACACTCTAGATTCAGCCACCTCTTACCACATGCGGCTTTCAGGGACCATCTAGGCATAAACCATAACACTACCCCTACTTTTTTCTGGGTTCCTGTCATATGAAGTATTGTTTTCCATCCTTTGACTTTCAGTCTGTGAATTTCTTTTTGAATTAAATGTGTTTCTTTTATGCAACATATTGTTGGATCTTGCTTCTCGAGCTATTCTGCCAGTCTGTTTCTTCGGATTGGTGAATTGAGACCATTTACATTGATGGTTATAACTGATGTGTATTGACTTATCCTTGTTATGTTGTTTTCATGTTGTTGGCCATGTCCCCCCCCCACCGTTAATTACTTGCCTTGCCTGGGGGATTCATTTTGTTGGGTTCATGGAGTTGTAGTCCTTGTTGTCTCCTTCTAGATTGTCCTTCAGAACATTTTAGAATGCTGGTTTGGTAGTCATGAATTTCTTAAAGTGTTCTTTGTCATGGAACTATCTTATTTCTCCATCAACTTTGAAAGATAGTTTTGCAGGGTACATTAATCTATGTGGAGGCTGTTTTCTTTTAGGGCTTGAAATACTTCACTCCAAGCTCTCTTTGACTTGAGGGTTTATGTTAAGAAGTCTGCTGTGATTGTGATGGGCTTTCCTTTATAAGTGATTTGTTTCTTTTCTCTAACAGCTTTAACATTCTGTTCTTGTGTTCAATTTCTGGAATCTTGACTATTATATGTCTTGGGGTAGATTTTTAAAAAATCATGGCTAGTTGGAATTCTATATACCTACTTATCTGTATGTCAAATTCTTTTCCCATACTTGGGAAGTTTCTGTAATTACTTCTGTAAACAGGCTTTTTGTGTTGTTTGTGCTATCTCCTGCATTTTCATTGACCCTGATCCATCTTGTGTTATTCTTCTTTGCATCATCTAGCTGATGTTGGATTGCTTTTCCATGGTCCCTTGCTATTTTTAAGAACTCTTTCTTTTCATCATCACTATCCTCAATCCTGTCTTTTATATCTGATATTCCATCCTCACATTGGTTCACTCTGCTGCATATACTTTCAATGAAGTTTTTAATCTCCTGGATATCTGTTTGAATCTGTTTCATGAATTCTAGTTCCTTCCTGTGTTGGACTTCAGAGTTTCCACCCTTTTGCTAAGCTTCTCTGTTTTTTATCTGTGTCGGCTTTAGAGTCACTAATCTTGTCCTTCATTCTGGTCATCAGCTCTGTCGTTATCTGAGAAATTGTTTCTGATTTGATTTTTTTCTAGAGCCTCATCTATCTGCTTTGTTCTTTCCATTCATACTGCTTCTGAGAGTCCAGGTGGGTGGCTTTCGAGTTGTTCCACCTCATTGCCCCTTTGGTTTGCCTTTGGCAAACTGGAAGTCTGGGGTTGCATCTTGTTTTGGTGTCTTCTCACTTCCTATTTTTTTTAACTTTAATTCCTGATTTATGCTTGTAAATTGCTTATGGCAGGTAGCTTTATTGCTAGTATTGGGAACCCTTTGGAAAAATGACTGCTTCTCAGAGATGTTCTCTAGGTGTTATTGGTCTTTGGGTTTTGATTCTTTTGCAAGATCCTACCTCTTCAATTTATTGGGGATGAGATGTTGCTGTCTATTTGGCCTGGCCCCTGGTTCTTTGGCACTGGCCTATAGTACTGTGTATGACCCTCAGGCAATCTCAGTCTTGGCATATAAGGAAGAACAATTGATTAGAACAATTCTGTCACGTTGGCTAAAGTAGTACAACTGGTACTAACAATAGCATCAAACACAGCCTAGAAGATTACAAACTGTGATAAGTATTTTTCATCTTTAACCATATGAACTAGATTTCTGGTTATATAACAAAACCTAAAACAATCCAGAAAATTGTATACAGTAAATATGCCCTCAATATGGTGATTTTATGCTCAGGGGAGAAAGTTCAAAAGAGGCTGAGGGAAAAATAGAGAAATAGAAGTAGAGAAAGAGATGAGAAGCAAGGCTGGAGGACAAAGGAAGATTATGCAAACTTGGGAAACTGGTGAAGAAGACAGGAGGGAAAGAGAGAAGGAAGAAATAAAAACAAGAGCAAAACAATAACAACAAAAAAACTAGAAACAGTATTAACACTCATATAAAAAGAAAAAAAGGAGGGGGGAACAAAACAAAACAAAAAAACCTAAAAGAAAAGAAAAAAGAGCCCACTTCAGGGCATGTCTCTGCTGTCACTGGTGGACAGCGTGGACAGGTCTAGATCCATGTTGATTAATCCCAGCAGGAGATTTATAACAGGGTAGTGAATAATCCCTGCAAGCCTGCACCTTCAGTTCCACTGCACTTCAAGCTGGTTTCTGGCTGTCAGATGGGGGGCTGAATTGCTGAGCCAGCAATACACCATGTGTCTTTTTCGACTTGGACTTGGCTCCTAGCTAGTTTGAACTCAGCTCCTTGACTTGCCTACTGGAACTCAGCTCTGCCTTGCCTTGATACTGGGAGCCACTAGATGGAGCTACCTGCAACGTTTCTGAGTTCTGAAGCTTGGTTGGCCCTCTCCAAGATGGTGATTGGCCAATCACCCTCTCCTGAGGGACATCTGAACCCAAATAACTCACCAGCCCTCTGCAGTCTGCAGCATCCACCGCTCTGTTCCACTGGTGTATCTCTCCCTGGAGGCCTCTGGGGTTGCCAGTAGTCACCATGCATCTGGAGGCTTGAGCGACCTCTCCCGTGCTGGGTGCTGGGCCTTTGGGAGAAAGTGCCCTTTGCTACCTCCTTCTTCTATATTGAGCTCCCTTCCTTCACTCTTCCTGTGGGCTTCAGTTCTCACCTGGAGGGTCTTGGTGGGTCCTGGGAACCCACTTCCCTCCTCCTTCTCTTCTTCACATTGCTATATTCCAGCATCTGGACACCAAATCTTGGACAGGCCATTTCTCTGCTTTTCACCACTCTGCCAGCTACCAGAAGTGTGTAATTTTAGTCTATTTCTGAGATGGTTTTGTTTTTCCTGAGTTGGTCAAAACTTATTTCATTCATTCTTTTTTTTTTTTCTTTTTGGTTTATCACTGAATTTGTGATTACAGGTTTTTTAAAAAACCTTCAAGTGCTTGTTTTTAATTTGGTTTAAACTTGTGTTATAAATTTATTTTGCAGGTGTTTTTTTGGAGGAGTTTTTTTATTGGCCCCAAATTTCCTATTTTTTTCTACAATATCTTTAAATGAAGTTGGTCTGATTTTGACTTCTACATATGATCTTTTTTTTTTTTAATTTTTTTTTTTTTTTTTTTGTGGTGCCGGGGATCGAACTCAGGCCCTTGTGCTTGCAAGGCAAGCACTCTAATCACTGAGCTAAATCCCCAGCCCCCATATGATCTTAAAGTATGCCCTCTTTTTGTTAGTGTATTTAAGTACAGTTTCTTTAAATAGATGAACTTGATGGAATATGAAGGAATAAGATGAGCCTGACCTGTAGTTTTTCTCTCTTTCTTCTCTCTCTCTCCCCTTCATTGGTATTGTTAATTTCTCCCTCTAACATCCTTTCTCTTCATTGTTATGTATACAAAGGACCCTTCTTCTGAGGAGCAACTTCTGGTCCTTTTCCTCTGTAGCCATTGCTGTACCAAGTTCTAGATCTGTGGTCAGAATTTTTGCACTTTTGTTGACCTTTCTTGCTCAGCATGATTTTGTCAGTGCTTTCTTCATGACCCCTCCTTTCTACTCTTCCATAGAGTTTCTTATGGTTTCTCTTCCTCGCTGTCTATATACATTTCAATATATCTTGCTGTATGTTGAATATATTAACAAACTGAATAGCTTCTTGTGTTGGTATGCACTTTTCTTGTCTTTCATGATTCCCCTACTGATTTTTATATTTAATGGTATACACTGTTGTTCTCTGCTTAATTACTGATAAACTTACTGGAGATAGGGTTGAGTTTCTTCTTCATATTTATATCCGATTGCCTGTAGTACCTGATACTTGCTAGGCAGTCACAAAATAATTATTAAATTGAATTAATCTTTTATCTAGTTATGTTCTTTTTCTTCTAATGTGTGTATGTATTTGCGTATTTATAGACAGGGGCTTGCATTAAGTTGCTCAGGCTGGGATCAAACTTTTGACCCTCCCTGCCTCAGCCCCTCAGAGTATTGGAATTACATGCTTGACTTAAGTTAGTTTATTTACATTGTAGATGATGAGAAAAACACTTATGGTGTCTGAGAATAAAGAACTGGAGGCAGCACCTGAGAGATCAACTTTGGTTCCATTTGGGGATGTGGTATGTATGACTAAGGCTCAGTAAACTTGTAAAATTGTCTATGGTTTGTTATGAGGCATAGTTGATATTTATTATTTGGTAATAAAAAATATTACAGAAAATGGCTCTTAACATGTTCATGAATTTTCCCATTTGTGTGATTCAGAAAAAACATTGTAATAATATTGACTTTGTGGAAAACATTTTACTTCCCAGTTTTTAAATCAGAGATTCCCTAATTTTACAAAGAGATTACTAAATTCAGTTACATCAGAATCACCTGGGATACTTTTTAAAAACATTTATTTTGAGCACCACCTAAGATCTGCTAATTTTGAATGTCTGAAGAGGGGCCTGGGAATCAGTGTTTTTACTGAGCTCTTCAGGTGTTATTTATTGACAGATTGATTTACAGTTTGAAAATTGACTCCACCCTCCACCCCCATTCAAAGAAATCACCCATAGAAACAAAAGCAAACGTACACATCATATCACTCATATACGTATGGGCATATACACAAGTACAGGCACACATGCCACACACATAGATAGACCAGATATCTAGGCTGAGAGCCAGAAAAGTCTGTTATTCTATTTTGGGTGCTTAATATAGGGCATGAGGATCTGTACACATTTGGGATTTTCAGATACCTTGGTGTGTTAGCTTTCTGTTCCTCTGACAAAATACCAGAGGATAACAACTTAACAGATGAAAGGTTTATTTTGACTCACAGTTGCAGAGGTTTTAGTCCATAGTATGGCTCCATTTTGGTACTTTGGGCCTGGAGAAAGGCAGACCATCACGGCAGAAGGAGGCATAGTGAAGCAAAGTAGCTCACCACATTGAAGCAGGGAAGTAGAGAGAAAAAGCTATGTTGGTAGGCTCTCTCCTTCTGCTTCTGTTCCATCTGGGCCCCCAGCCTATTAGACAGTACCACCCACATTCAGGGTTCCCCTCTCAATCTCCTGTCCTACATGCCATTCATCTCTGGAAACATCCTCAGACGCCCTCAGAAGTATGCTTTACTAATTTCCTAGGCATTGTCTTAATCCAGTCAGATTGACAATTAAGATTAACAATCTCACATGACATACTATTACAGTTATCTTTATCATTATTCTACACTATTAGAAGTTTTTCTAACTCCTACTGTTTACAATCTTTAATACTAATATTTCTGTTAATTTGACTTACCTTTTAAGAATAAACAACAAAGTATATTTGATTAATGCTTCACATTAGAATCCAAGTGTTTCAGCCCAGCATAGTGGTTTACACCTGTAACCGCAGCACTCAGGAAGCTGAGGAAGGAGGATTGCCCTGAGTTTGAGGCCAGCCTGGGCTACACAGTACAAGGCCAGCCTGAACTATATAGCAAGACCCTGTCTCAAAAAAAAAAAATCCAAGTGTTTATGTTCATTTTTGTGTTTGATTTTGTGGTTAAGCACAAGATACAGTTTTCTTTAACATTTAGAAGACCCTGTACAAGAGAGAATGAACACATCACAGCCCCTGGCTTGTTGTAGCCAATGAATGATTGAGTGAAAGAAGTGGTTTTAGGATAAGGATAGAATAGCTTTACTGAGATAAAATGTGTTTATTTTCTTCTCTCCACTGTTATATTTCATCAGTTTTTACTTCATATAAAATAAAAACAGCTCAAACAGTGATGATCAGGTGAAATGAATATTGAACTATTCCTTTGCTTGTCTTGTTATTCATCTTGAGTTTACTTTGAACACACCCTGCTCTTTTGTCTTTTGTGTATCTTTTTGATGCTTCCCATTAATTTTAAATAGAGGGGCTGGGGATTTAGCTCAGTGGTTAGAGTGCTTGCCTTGCAAGCACAAGGCCCTGAGTTCGATAACCAGCTCCAAAAAAAAAAAAACTAAAAAAAAAATTTTAAATAGAGAAGCTAGATATTTTAAATAAGAAACTATTTATAATGAGAAAAATGACAAAGTGGAGAGTTTTTTAAAAAAAATTTATATATTCAGTGTAAAGTGGAAGAAAAGTTAACTTTTTAAAACATGCATTCACCATTTGTGTTTTTGTTTTGATCATTGTAGGTTGGCTGCCTCGCTGTTCATATAAAGAATTGCAGACATTTTTTGCCTATGAGTATCCTTTCTTTTGGTTTAAAAATCATAGTATGATCGTATCTTCCTGTTTGTTCTCCACTGCAATATTACAAATCACTCTGCAGCTTAGTGACCTAAAAGAAGAGCCGTTTTGTTATCTGTGCATCCACTGGGTGGTTCTTAGGCTTCTCAGAATCACAGCTCAGGCTGCAGTTTTCTGACAGTTCAGAGGCTGGAACGGGGCTCCTTCATGTGTCGAACACTTTGCAGGGGAGGCCTGAACACCTGGACTTAGCTGGCACGCTGAAGTGGTTGGAACTTTCATTCTTTCCATGTAGTGCCTTCATTTTTTTTTTTTTGATGTACTGATTCTGATTTTAAAAGTATACATTATGTTAATATATTTTTATCTTGATTACTGACATTTTATCATTTCCTTAAATTTTGCACACTGGTTGGGTGCCTCTCACCCATCCTGGTCCCAGTTTTCGTCACGTCCATTGAATTTAGTGGGTTAATCACAAGACCAGCTCAGATTCAAGTGTAGGGAAAATATACACCACATTTTGGTGTGGAATTAACAAAAGGTGTTTGGCCATTTTAAATCTACCTCACTCATCATGTAAGTTAAAGGAAAATATATGTATCTTTTTGGATATAATAGTAGTTTATTTGTAAGTCATGTGTGCTTCCATTAAATTTTTTAAAGGTTTTTTTTTAATATACTGGTGACTTATATAAGCTGAAGGCTATGTTTAGATTTATGGTATAAAGCTAGTCTCCTAATAGAGACTTGATGTTTCTTTTCAAAAAAGTCTATATAGAGATATTTTAGGATAGTAAAATCATGAAAACAATTGGTTTAAAGCAGTGAAAGATAATAATATAGGTCAGTATAGTATAAATGAAACATACAGCAAAGTAAATTAGAGAGTAACAGCCTTTAAATTCTGTTGTCTTAAAATATTCTCAAGTGACACATTTTCGAATTTAGGAATTTCTATATAATTGCTTAGAAATTTAAAATTATATATATAGTCACCTTAAAACTAATGTATAGAAAATTTGCAAAGGAGTTATGATAGAAATGTGAAGATAAAAATATAATAAGTGATCCAAATAGGAATGAACCTACTGAGTGCTGGGGATTTAGCTCAGTGGTTAGTGTGCTTGCCTCGCAAATGCAAGGCCCTGAGTTCGATCCCTAGCACCAAAAAAAAAAAAAAAGGAACTAACTCTTCCCACTTATATGTGGTTGTGGGTAAAAATACTATTTTAAAAGTATTACAATGCTTTTTTGTATTGTTTAATAAACTGTAATTATCTCCTTTATCTACTTGATTGATTTTAGGGTTTGGTCTGAATTGTTTAATGAATTAATTTTACGTGTTATTTGTTCAGTTACAACAAAACCTGTTTCCTAAATATTCTGTTTCAGTCTATTTAAAGCACTATACAAATTTGTACATTCGCATCTCTATAAACAACTTTGTGAAATATACAAAAAGTTTTAGCTTGCCCTCTGGAAATAATGAAAAGAACATTGTAATTAAGTTTGAGGAAATGA
Organism: Hystrix cristata; assembly: GCA_004026905.1. Taxonomy (NCBI): domain Eukaryota; kingdom Metazoa; phylum Chordata; class Mammalia; order Rodentia; family Hystricidae; genus Hystrix; species Hystrix cristata. Next base: position 23,908 of record PVJO010018367.1, on the reverse strand, counting down.
AGTTCTTTTCCATACAGGTAATGTTAAAATTCTATTCTGTGTAGAATAATGTCTCTTTAAATTTCAAATATTCCACTCTAATTCTATCTTTTTTTAATGAGTCAGAAAAAAGTAGTGTGTTTTCATTTGCTATTATATTGTATATTATTTCTATTCTATGGGCTGTAGCAGTGTTGTTTTTCTTTTAAATAAACTACTTACTGCAAAATGTATAATCTTATTGAACTTCTATTCTGAGATGTTCCTATCTGTGGTTTTGAGTATTTATCATGCATATATTTTTCTCTGTCATGATCTTTCTTTTTCATCTACATCCTTCACCCTTTCTTTTTTCTTCTCGATCTCTTTCCTTTTCTCTTCTGTATTATATAGATTCTGTCTTATAGACCGAACTTATTTTTACATGGACTAACATAGTATTTATAACAACCCCCCAAAGACATATATGTAGCTGTGTATGTCATACACATATTCTCTTATCGTCCTTATTTAACGGATGAGGAAACTGAAGTATGTGTAGTTAAAGAACTTTACTGCCATCATAGAGTCAGTATGTGGTGGAGGTGGGACTGTATACAGTCTGCCTTCAGACCACAGTTCATTAAAATGCCTTCTTGTCAGAGCATCCTGTGTTTCTTTTTACAGTTAAGCCTATTAGAATCTTATTTCAAAGCTTTATTTAAGTTACTGACACTGTTCCACAGAGTTGCAGGATTCATTGATGAGTCCAAATATTTCTTTCTGTCTTTTTTTTTTTTTTGGTGCCAGGGATCGAACTCAGGGCATGCTAACCACGAAGCTAAATCGCCAGCCACAATGATTTCTTAATAGTTTTTACTACATTATTTAAATTTTAGTGGGATTCTAAAGTATTTCCTCTATGCACCAAATGTTTTCACAACTTTATTTAAATGTTGAATATGAAAGGTAGTTCTTTAAGCATGAGTTAAATAAGCAAAAATAAAAACAAGGTGTAGTTTTGGTAGAGACAATTTGTACTGTTCTGTTACTTGTTTTATTTTGCAAATAGTTTGACTCAATTTCATTGGCAGGCTCTTAAAAATTTGGGAGATATATGTCTATTCAAATAGGACTTGGCATGAAACATTAATATTTGAAAGTGATATTAATTAATAGGTATATATTTTCACATAATAAAAATCTTGGTTTAATTATTTAAATATAAACTATTAGTTTGAACACATTAAAAACAGAATTTTAACTGAACACTAATAGAAATTTTGGAAATGACTTAGTAATGACTACATAGAAAATTGCACAGCAAAGAAATTTTTTTTGTTACTAGTTGATATTTGTACAAAATAGTGGGTTTCATTATGACATTTTTACACGTGCATATATTGTGCTTTTATTGTATCTCTACAGCTTTCTCCTATCTCTGTCTCCCTTGCCCCTTCCATTTCCCTAATCATCATCCTTCTACTTCAGTCATACCCCCCGCCCAGATCCACTTGTTAGCGAAAACATGCAGTACTTGTCTTTAAGAGTCTGAATTATTTCACTCTAGGTAATGATCTCCAGTTCTATCCATTTTTCTGCAAATGACATGATTTTGCTGTTCTTTATGGCTGAATGATACTCCATTTATATATATATATATATAATTACATTTCTTTATCTTTTCATCCATCGAACATCTAGGCCAGTGATGGCAAACCTTCTAGATCTTTCAATGATAACAGCCCACTGGCATGAGTGTCATTGGTTTGCCCCTGCTGCTGATTCCATAACTTGGCTGTTACGAATTATGCTGCAACAAATATGGGTATGCAGGCATGGCTGTATTGACTATAATTCCTTCAAGTATATACCAGGAAATGGTATAGCTTACTATGTGGTAGTTCTACTTTGATATTTTGAGGAACCTCCATACTATTTTCCTTAATGGCTATACTAATCTACATTCTCATCAGCAGTATATGAGAGGTTTTTTTTCCTGTATCTTCACTAGTATTTTTTATTTTTCTGTTTTTGATAATAACCATTCTGACTGGAGTGAGATGGAATTTTAATGTAGCTTTGATTTGCATTTCCCTGGTGGTTAGAGATGTTGGAGACATTTTTGTATGTTTATTGGTCATTCATTCATTTCAAAAGAATCTGTTCAGTTCATTTGCCCATTTATTGATTGGAATACTTTTTCTTTTGTGTTAAATTTTTTGAGTTCTTTATGTATTCTGGATATTAATCCTCTGTCAGATGAACAGCCGGTAAAGATTTTATCCTGTAGACTATCTCTTCACTTTTGCTTTTTTGATTTTTGGGGGGTTCTTTTTGCTGTTGTTTGTCTCTTCACTTTGTTTTCTTTGCTGTGCAGAAGGTGTTTAATTTGACACAATCCCATTTGTCAGTTCTTGCTGCTGTTGACATCCTGTTCAGGAAATCATTATACCAATATCTTGAAGTGTTTCCCTTGTGCTTTCCTCTAGTGGTCTCAAAGTTTCAGGTCTAACAGTAAGGTCTTTGATCCATTTTAAGTAGATTTTTATACAGGGTGAGAGACAGATCTATTTCAGCTTTCTACATGTGGCTTCAGTCTTCCCAGCACCATTTGTGGAAGAGGCTGTGTTCTCCGATAGGTTTTTGGCTCCTTTGTCAAAAATCAGATGGCTGTAGGCATGTGAGTTTCTTCCTAAGTTTTCTGTCCCATTCCTTTGGCCTGTGTGTCATATTTTTATGCCAGAATCATTCTGCTTTTATTACATTGGCTTTGTAGTGTGTTTTGAAATCAGGTATTGTGATGACTCCAGCATTGTTCTGTTTCTTCAGGTTTGCTTTGGCTTTTCTGGGTCTCTTGTGCTTCCATATGAATTTTAGAATTATTTTTTCTAGTTCTGTGAAAAACGTCATTAGTATTTTAGTGGGAGTTGCATATCCTAGATCTCTTTTGGTAATAGGGATATTTAAACAATATTAATCATTCTAACCCATGAACATGTGAATTCTTTTCATCTTCCAGTGTCTTCAGTATCTTTTCAGGTGTTTTATAACTTTCATTGTAGAAGTATTTCACCTCTGCAGTTAGACTTGTTCCTAGGTATTTCATTTGATGGGGGAGGCTGTTACGAATAGCGTTATTTTTCTCATTTCTTTCTCAGTGAGTTCATTATTACAATGCATGTAGGAAAGCATCAGATTCTGTATCTTGCTGCTTTACTGAATTTATCAGTTCTAGGAGACTTTCAATGGACTTCTTAGGGTTATATTTAGATATAGAATCATATCATCTGCAACCAGGGATAATTTGACTTTATCCCTTTCTATTTGTATTTCTTACTTTCTCTTGCCTGATTACTCTGGCTAAAGTTTCCAGTACTATACTGAATAAAAGTGGTGAGAAAGGACACCCTTGTCAATTTTAGAGGAAATGCTTACAGCTTTTCCCCATTCAGTATGATACGGACTATGGGTTTACCATATATGCCCTTTATCGTGTTGAGTTATGACCCCTCTATATCTAATTTATTCAGGTCTTTCATCATGAAAAGATGTTCAAGGCTTTTTCTGCACCTATTGACACATGGCATTTATCCTTGATTCTCTTTCTGTGATGTATTACATTTATTGATTTTTGTATGTGTTGAACCATTCTTGCACCTCTGAATGAAACCAACTTCATCATGGTATATGATATTTTATAAAAAGTAGTGTATGTTTGTAGTACATAGTGGTTACATTGAACTTGAGTTTTTATATATAATCGTATTGCATCTGGGCCATTTTTACTGCCCCTGCTATCCCCTCCTCTCCCCTCTCAGATCTCATTTGTGTCTCTGCAGAATCTGCCTGTTTCTTAACAAAGCTCTTCTTATGTTGCTCTTTGAATTATATTTGCATCTCTCATGTTAGATAAACCATGCAGTATTTAAGCTTTTGTGCCTGATTTCTTTCAGTTAGTTTTATGGTCTCAAGAGCCATCCATTTTCTTACAAATGACTCAAGTTTATCCTGTATGGTAAGGTAGTACTTCATTATGTATAGGTACATTTTCTTTATTAATTCACCTGTTGGTGAACATGTAGGCTGCTTCCAAAATTTAGCTATTATAAATTGTGCTGCTTTAAACATTAGTATGCATGGATCACTGTAATATGATGTCTTTAGCTTTGGGGGAAAAATACCTAGAAGGAAATAGGCAGGTTGAATGGAGTTTCCACTTGTAGTTTTTTTGAGGACTCTCCATAGTGATTTCCAGAGTGGTTGTAACAGTTTATGCACCACAAACAGTGAAGGGTGCCTTTTCCCCCCAGAGCCTTGCCAGAATTCGTTATTGTTTGATTTTATTTTTTTGAAGATGATAGCTGTTCTTCTTGGAGTAAGATGGAATCTTATTGTTTTAATTGGCATTTCTCTGGTGTCCAAAGATGTTGAGCATTTTTAAATGTATTTATTGGCCTTTGTACTTCTTCTTTGAGAAGTATCTATTCATTGTAGTTGCTCATTTTTGATTGAGTCTTTTATTTGGTGGAAGGGTCTGATTTTTTTTTGAGTTGTTTGTATAGTCTAAATAATGGTCCTCTGGCAGAAAAGTAGCAAACAAAAATTTTTCCCCATTCTGTAGGATGTCTTTCACTCTGTTTGTTTCCTTGGCTGTACAAACGTTTTTAAATTTGGTATGATCCCATTTGTTGATTCTTGATGTTATTTCTTATACAGTTGGGGTTCTGTTCAGAAAATTCTTTCCTGTACTTATGGTTCCAAGAGCTTTACCTAACTTACTTTTGAACAAATTGTCTCTGTTTTAATATATTTGTCTTTGATCCATTTTTATTTTATTTTGGTACACGATGTTAGAATGGGTCTAGATTCAGTCTTCTGCGTGAGTGTAACCTGTTTTTCCAGCACCAGTTGTGAAAGGCTTTTTCCCCCTAGCATATGCTTTTGTCTTCTTTGTCAGAGATCAGATGATTAAAGGTGCCTGGGATTGTGTATTCATCTTCTGTTCTGTTCCATTTATCTGTTTTTGTGTCAGCACTGTGCTGTTGCTTGTTTTTGTGTCAGCACTGTGCTGTTGCTTTCACTGTAGCTTTTGTAGAGTAATTTAAAATGGGGATTGTCAGGCCTGTTTTTTGTTACCCAGTATTGCTTTTGCTATTTGGATCTCTTCTAGTTCAGTATACATTTTAGGATAATTCTTTTAGTCTTGTGAGTAGTGCTGTTGATTGAGATTGCATTAAACCTATATATCATTTTTGGTAATATGGCTATTTTTTTTTTTTTTTGTGGTGCCCGGGGTTGAAAATATGGCTATTTTGACAATATTGGTTCTGCCTATCCAGAAACAGGGGATATCTTTCTATTTTGTGATGTCCTCTTTGATCTTCTTTTTCAGAGTACTGTAGTTTCCATTGTAGAAGACTTTACTTCCTTAGTGAGGTTAATTCCTAAACATTCAATTTTTCATGGTGCTATTGTGAATGGTGGTGTTTTCCTAATTTCTTTCTTGGAGAGTTCATTGTTGGGGTACAGAAACACTACTGATTTTTGTGTGTTGATTTTGTATCCTACTACATTGCTGAATTTGGTTATTAATTGTAGGAGTCTTTTGGTGGAAGTTTTTGGGTCATGTCATGTGCGAGTAGTGATAATTTGACTTCTTCCTTTCCTGTACGTATCCCTTTTATTTCCTTCTTTTGCCTCATTACTCTGGCTAATGTTGTAATTACTGTAGTAGACATCTTTGTCTTGTTTCTAATTTTAGAGAGAAAGCTTTTAGTCTTTCCTCATTTAATATGATGTTGTCAGTAGGTTTGTCATAAATGGTTTTTATCAGATTGAGATAAGGTCCTTCTTTACCTATTTTTTTCAGCCTAGGCTGAGGGCCCTCCTTGTTGATGCTGGGCAGCGGGTGGTGGACAGGTGCTGTTCACTGTGTTCCCCATATTTGGGAGGATGATGGGGGGAGGGATTGGCTGCTTTTGTGTTGCTGGCTCACTCTTTTTCTGCTTGTGGTCCACAGCTTCCCTGGGCCCTCAGTGAAGTTAACTCACAGGCTGGATTTCCTCTTGCAGGTTATGAGAGAACATATAGGGAGTTTGTCTCAGGTGTTTGGTCTCTGCAGTGCTGTCTCTTTCCATCAGGCGTTAGAACTGCTCCCAAGAGGGCACATTCACTGAGTAAGGGGTGTGTGTGTGGGGGGAGCCAAGGAGCAGCTGTGTCCCTGTTTCCCTTTCTCAACAACCCAGACACTCGGTCTAATCTAGAGGATTTGTTTTTCCAGGTCAATTTTCCAGGGATAGATGTGCTAGCTTCCTCCATTTCAGAATACAGGACTTGCATTATCTAGTATCTCTCTCTTCCAAGCTTCTCCAACACGTGTCCTCCTCTAATCAGCCATGTTGGAATTGATCTGTGTTTACTTTAAAGCACCTGAGACAATTATCAGTTTGGGACTACTTTAAGTTAAATGATACATTCGAGGTTTTTAAAAATTTATATTGTCCTGTTTGTATATTTGTTTGTATTGAGATAGTATAAATGTAATGTAAGATTTGCCATTTAAATCATTTTAAGTGTCAGGTTTAGGTGGAAGTGAATTTAGGCTGCAATCCCATAGCACAGAGAGGTTTTTGTTTATGGTTTATCAGTGATCTCTTGCCCCCATTCTGTTCAGCAGAGCAACTTTCCTTGCATCTTTCTGTAGATGGGATGGCAGAAAGTTTTCCCTTTAAGAAGGAAGGTTGGGCAAGGATCCTCTGTTAAATAGCCCATATTTTGATCTTTCTCTCTTTCTTTTTTTTGCCTTTCAGAGCCTTAAAAATTGCAGTTTTGGATCATCTGTTTGGGAAATGCAAGTTCCCAATGCAACTAGATCCCGAAATACAAGTTTAGGATCTAGTTTACCTGAGTGTTTGTCAGTACTTGGAATTTTACATAATTAATTCTTGGCATTTTACTAGCCCTTATTTTAAGAAACTATTTTAGTATTTTATTCAGCATTAGTAATTTTCCAGCACACAACACTTAGTCTGCCCTCCTGATCACTATGCCAACACGCCATTTTTCTCATTTCTCAGGAGAAGGCAAAGATAATATAACTTTAAGAAGTCACATACAGACTGTATGATGTCAACCATGGGACAAAACACCATAGAAGGCACTTGAAATCTTGGGAATGGGGAAGATTGAAATTTGTTTCTAAATAGCAAAAGTGTGCATACATTTTAAAGATGATGTAATTATATTGTGCTACATTACACAAGATTGGGAAAAAGTTTCAAGTTCAGGTAATAGAATTCATTTTATCAAAAAATTAGAAAGAGACTGAAAAGGTTATTAGATATTCTTCAATACTAGATACTGTAGTTAGATAATCTGTATTTGGAGTACCTGATATTTGGTTTTTGTATTAGATACTAGATTATTTCTTTTGATTAGTATGGTTTCAGTAGAGTCTTGAGGGTGAATTTTTGTGTAGAGTTGAAAAAAAGAATATGGCTTAATACATGCAAGAGGCTGCATTTGATCCCATTACTGGAGAGAGGTGAGAGAAGGAGAGACAGTGGATGATTTTGAAAGGTCATAAATAGCAGACAAAGAAGATCCTGATTTTTGTTGATATTAAGGTATATACGACTCTGATGTTAAGTTGTGAAATCACAGACATAAAAAAACCTACTAATTTGTTATGCACATAATGGAGCTTATGGATATATTTGGAAATTTTATCTGAAATTCAGACTGAAAATTTAATGCTTCTTTTCATACATATTTTAATATTGAGGTTCCCAGACATCAAGATGATAAGCGGAATGATATTTTCTTGGCACTAGTGCAATATAGTGATACAGAAAATTGTCTTCTCCTCTTAGGAAGTGTTAAGGTACATCTTTATGAAGTAATTCAGGTATGTATAAAAAAAGTGTTTTTCACCTTGGTACCACATTGTCTAGTTGGTGTTTGTTATGATTCATTATACCCGATGGGCTCCTGTTTTTATTTTCCACCTTCAAATTCATGTACTTAGGACGCAAAGTTCTTACTAAACTAATAGAATCACTAGATATTTTGAGGCTTAAAAGAGGAAATCTTTTAAAAATCCACATGAAATAATATGATCTGGGAGTAATTAAGGATTGCGTAAAAGAAGTCAGGTCTCCGGTAAAGCAGAAAGGTAGAAAGAAAGTTTAGTGAACCAGTTAGAGTGCCTTGTTAACCATGGAACTGAGAGTAGTGTAAAATGCTGGGAAGAGAGGGGTCCTTGGGTTATTGGATTGGGTAGGATAACTCAGAGGACAGCAGAAATGATCACAAATGGTCACCAAGGTTCCCAAAATTTTACCTGTTTTAAAAGATCTCAGAAGTCCGTAGAGGATGAGGAAGGTGCTCTGTGCTATTAGGGGTCAGTTTATCGTGTAAGTTTATGTTTAGATAAACCCTCATAAAGAATGGAGGCCAGGCAGTTGCTTTGGGACTCCAAAAGGGAGAAGGAATTCTAGCACAAACTTTTTTTGGTCTAAAACATAAATACACATGTTAACATTTGTTTCTGTTACTTATATTTGGAATGGTTTTCATCTTCTGAACATTCATTGTTTGTATTTTAGCTATGTGATCCACGTATACATTTGAAAAACCAATACTTGATTTTTTTAAACTGTTACATGGCTTAAATAATATGCAGGTAAATATATGAGTAATTATGTATGTAAGTATCTTATTTATTATTTTTTCTAGAAAATGTGTTTTACTGAAGAATTACAGATGTTGAATGAAAACACAGTAAGAACTTTACTGAAATTTCCTGAATTTTGTGCATGTGTAATGCTTTCTTAACATTTTATTGAACTTTACTCAGATACTGTGTGTAGTCTGTACATATTTTATTCTTTGTTTCTTAATAGCTACTGTTTGAATTAGTAAAAATATGTTAAGTAGAAAGTAGTTTGCTCACAAATCCCCCCCCCCCAGTCTTTTAAAAAACCTGCTATCTTACTGTTAAATTGTGAAAAAGAAAATTAGAAATCACTGGTGATTCAACAAAATTAGGACTCATTGGGTGAGAGAACGCAGTGCCTCCTGCTGCTGCTTTGGCCTCACAGCCTGGGAAGCTGTGTGGTATGGGACCGGATGCCCCGCTGCTGCAGTCAGGGAGTATTACTTTTCTCATTGGGGAATTTCTGAAGAGTTGTTTACAATTCTCAGTTTCTTTTGAAGTACTTAAAAATTAACTTGATGGATTGATTTGCTATTTGGAGAGACTTCTGCTGTGTCATGGCCAAAACAGAGGTAAGCAACATGAGGTCATTATTTCTGACACCTTCCTTCCTTTCACACATGAGCAACCTGGGGTTCAGAGAGGGGAGATCACTTGTCTAAATCAAAATCTTACCTGAAAATAAGAGTGGTGGTGATAAGAGTGTAAGTAAATAATTAAAAAAATGCATATACATGTATATGAGTATTTATGTATATCTGTGTCAGTGTCCCCGCATAATCATATTAACAGTTGTGTTTTGACATTTTCCGTATTTTAATCATATGGTACTACTTAACTTTAACACAAAAGCTTTTAACATTTCAGAAACTGAATAGATTATTCTATAGTAGGAGCTCCTTGTAGAAATGCTTCTTTTTTTATAATCAGGAGATTCAGGTTCAGATTTTGGCATTCTAACATATAGATGTGGGAAGTAAAAATACCTCTTGCTATGACTGCTCCAGTAAAATTTCATTCCAATCAAACAGTAAAATAAGTCTGCCACATGTTTAGTGTGTCTGCAGGTTGGATGTGGAGTTTATGTTTGCCTACGGATCTTTTGGTTATGGATTTTCACATCAGGTTAGTTCTCTTCTTTTAAAAATTTATTCTATGTTAGCTTTTCTGCCAAATCATTCCATTATGAGCTGTTTTTTGCTAAATTCTTCAGTTTGGTAAAGTCTTCAAAATAAGTGTTCTTAAAGCAATGCTGCTGCACCTTCTGACCTTGAGGCATGTGATGCTTTCTTCAGCCCAGAGTAATGAGACTTTTTACTGTTACTTAGTCGTGCATTTTTTAAATGGTGACTTTTCATTCAAAATGTCTCTATTATAAAATTTGCTTTTGTGTTGTGTGTACACATATTTATATAACTAGAAATTATATTAAGTATTCAGAAAGTAAGTGGATTTTTACATCTAAAAATACTTACTGAAAGTGTAGTGCTAGGTGTTACTTAGATATTTTGTGCTCTGACCTTTCCCACATGGTTGTTTGTGTCATTTTTGAACCCTCTCTGATTCATCAGGACAGTAGTATACTCGAAGAAGTTATATTTCTAACTATTGCTTAACCCTTTAAATTTACTACTACTATATATATTCTTGATATCCGTAAACATTTTTGTGTACTGATCTCTGTTCTTTTTTTCATTATGTTCTTAGGCTACATTCCTAGAAGGGAAATTATTGTCCAAAACAATGATCCTTTTAAGGATTTGTTCTAGAGAATGGTACAAATGAATACTCTCATCAAGTGTTTGAAATAACTGATATCCCTGGGTGTTATCATTACTTTGGGACATTTAAAAATTTAGTCCTGTCAGTGGTCCTACTATGTAAGGAAAATAATCTCTACATGTTATATATAGCCTTTCCCATTTTTGCTATTTTTATTAATAGTCTGGTGTATTTTTAAATTAATAATTGAAGGTAGGGACATTAGTTGTATTAGATCTACTGTTATATTAACTGAGAAATTCCTATAAAGTGCTTTAGAAATTGGCTTATAGTACACTAAAACCTTGGTTTGTGAGCATGATTCATTCCAGAAACATGCTTGTAATCCAAAGCATTTTGTATATCATAGCAAATTTCCCCATAAGAAATAATGGAAATTTAGATGATTCATTCCATAACTGAAAAATATTCCTATAAAATGATTACAATATTATAATATAATAAAGAACACACAAAATGTAAAGAAAAATAAATTAACCTGCACTTACCTTTGAAAACCTTCGTGGCTGGTGCAAGGGAGACAAGAGGATTATTGTGTAGGATGACTGTCACTATTACTAAAGGAATCACTGCTGTTAACTCAGTGGAATCTTTCTTTAACAAAGAACCTATCCATGACACTTGCTTTTGCCTCTTTTTGAGGATTCACAGAAATGTAACATTGCATTGTCATTAAACAGATTCATCTTTTGCACTGCTACAGCCGTATTCAGGTGGTACTTTTCTACAATCTTTTGCACTATTTCCCACATTTTACACATCTCTCTAGTCTCATCTGAAGTGAAGGATTCCCCTGCCTTTTTCTCCTCCTGCTCTGCAAACGAGATCTCCTCTGTAACCTCTTGCTGTTGCTAGAGATGCAGATCCCTCAGCTCCTGACCATATTCCTCCACCAGCTCTTGAGTGTTATCCTCATTCACCTCCAGTCCCATGGTCTTCCCCAAGGACATAATTTCATTGGCAACTGGCAGCTTCCATTCATGAGCAAGCCCCTGTAAGTCATGTCCAAGAATGCAGTGAAGCCACAGTTTTCTCCAAGCAGAATTGAGGGTTCTCTTGATCCCATTCCAGGCTTTTTTGATGATCTTGAGGCAATTCACAGTGTGGAAATGATTTTTCCAAAACTCTCAGAGGGTAAAGATTTGTTCCTTTAGTCACCTCGAAACATCACTGAAACAGTGCTTTGTTGTAAAGCTTTTTAAAGTTCGAAATGACCTGCTGATCCATGGGCTGGAAGATTGGAGTGGTGTTGGGAGGAAGGAATTGGACCTTAATGAACTCAAATTCCTCCAGTAAGTCATCCTCAAAGCCTGGAGGATGGGCAGGAGCATTATCATAACCAGCAAGGCTGTGGGTGGCAGATTCTTTTCTAAAAGGTGTATCTTCACTGCAGGACTGAAGACCCACTCAGTGAACAAGATACAAATGACCCAAGCCTTGCTGTTGGGCCTCCACAAAATGTTTAACTGGCTCTTCTGCACCTTGCATTTCTTTAAGGCTTGTGGATTCTCAGATGGTACATACACGAGCAGGAGCTTTGATTTTTAAATCCCTGCATGCATTAGCACAAGACCATGAGATGGTCTTTCATGGGCTTGTGACCAGACATTACATTCTCTTTTTCTATAATGTAGGTCCTCTTTGGCATCTTTTTCCAAGAAAGCTGCATCTCATTGCAGTTAAAAACTTGTTCTGGCAGGTAATACTTGGAAACCATGAGCTTCTGGAACTCTGTAGCAAGCACCTCATCTGCCTTAGTGTCTGAACTCACAGCTTCTCTGCGCCTCCTAACACTATGGATGCCACTTCTCTTAAAGTTATCCAGCCATCCCCTGCTTGCCTTGAAGCCTTCTTTGTTTCCTGTTGCCTTACCTGGCAGTTGACTTAGGAGGTCAGTGTACAAGGCTTTGCCTTCTGGCACATAAAGTTCTTGGTCACAGTATCACCTGCTAGTTGCTTTTCGTTTATCCAAACCAGAAACAACTTTTCTACATCTTTCAGAACATGTGGCTGTTGCTTTGATACTCTCATGACGCCTTTTGCTGTACCTAGCCCCTTTATTTTTTTCTTTCTTTAATATTGTGCAAATGGTTGATGTAGACTTCTTACGAAATCTTTTAGTTTCTGCCACTCACATACCTTGTTCGTACTTCTCAGTGATTTCCTTCTTAAGTTCTGCCATAGTCCTCATCTTCTTACTGCCTTTCTTTTCAAACTTTTTCTGTATGGGGCCATTGTATATATGCTCGAATGGAGTTGACTACAGTATTAATAAACTTATTTCATGTACTATAGTTAATGTAACTAGCAATAAGGCAGCAGAGGAAAGAGTATGTTATTTGCAGGCAGCCTGACCTAGAATGAAGCAGAGCATTCCTAAGCTTACTCTTGCATTGGAAAAGCAAAGGTCTGTCCAGAGGTGCTTTGAAGTGACAGAAATACACCAGTGCCAGTTGTGGGCAACTTCCAGCATTCTGAAAAATCACTGATTTCTGCCGAACACCACAGCCTGAGACCAAGCATCTGAGTATGGGAGACCGTTGCTCACAATCTGAGAGAGAGAGAGAGAGGAGAGGAGGAGAGGCGGGGGGGAACCATTGTCTCAGGTGTGATTGTGTGATATCTGGCATCATGTACTACTTGTATTGCAAGACATCCCTCATTTATCAAGTTAAAATTCATTAGAAATGTTTGTCTTGTGGAACACTTGCAGAACAAGTTACTTGCAATCCATGGTTTTACTATATAATGATTTTAATACATTTTGGAACAGAAATTAGTAATATACAAATGAAAGCCACAAGGAACAAGCTTTTCTTTTTTCACTTTTCTGCTTTGATTTTTTCTTTTTCTTCTGTATATTTTCTTATGATGAATTAGGCCTTATACGAACCCCTAATTGTTCTGCCTTTTTTTGTGGCAGTCATAGCTTCTAAGCATCAACTTCAGAGGCATGTTTTGTATCCAGATATACAAACATAGCAGTTCTTAAGGAGATAGATCATTTTAAGATAAAACTGTGCAAGTATCTTACATAGGTTATTCTGCTAAAACCAGGAGCAAAGGTATTGCATAGAAAAGAGTAGGTTACATAATAGAAGTTCAATGTAATTTTATGCCTACGAACCTTTCCATGATATTGTTCCCCACTTAACTATTGTGATCTTGTAAAGTGAGCACCACATTTGGGGCAGAAAAATCTGTGTTCATATCTTGGCCTGTCATATCTATTGTGTAACCTTGAAGAAACTACTGATCTTTAGCACCACTTGTAAAATAGGCACAGTTACCTACTTCATAGATTGGGAGGATTAAGATTGAAGATACAAAATGCTTGGCAAATATTTAGTACCAAATAAATTTAGTTCCTTGCTTCGTTCCTTTCCTTATGTGTGCCATTTAAGGACTATCCCATAATCCTGGAGGATAAGTTATATTAGTTTAAATTTTAATCAAAAAGTACTAAAATATGCTTACATTTTTCTTTAGTTAAAACCTCTTCAAAGACATATTGAGCCTACTATGTTTCTGAATGTTGCATCAGATCGAAAAAGAACAGATCCCCCAATGTAAGTTTTTAAAGTCTTGTTAATGTGGTCAGATCATGTGGCATTTAAAAGTTTGACAGTTCATTTTAGTTATTTTGAGCTCTGAGGACATGTCCAGGGTAGGCTAGATTCCAAGGTAAAGAGAGAACTGGATTATTTTTGCTTAATAAGATAGAAGAAAATTTGAATTTCTGGGTATAACCCCGGAGAAAGAAGGTGAGAAACTCTGGAGATAAGAAAAAGAGGGAGAGTGCCTCATTCATACCTGAAGGAGAGACAGGAGAGATGGCTTAATGAAGAAAGTTGGCCAGTGAGATACTACTCCTTTTGGAAAAGGAGGTAAGGGACTTTTAAGACCTGTGTCTAATAGTTGCGAGTTTTCTGCTCTGCAGTATAGTAGGTTTACCCCTACCTCTACACCCCTTCAATTGTTATTTTGAAATCAGCAGTAAGAAATCTATGGTAAGAAAATTACTAGCACATGAAAAATAATTTAAAATACTATATGGTAATTAATCATGGATTTTCAACTGTAAATATAGATTAAAGAAAAATGAGCACCCAAAAAGCAGTTTAATCTATGGTGTTCTTGCAAAACAAGAAACAGAAAGAATCTGAAATGGGATTGAAGGGAATTAGGTATAGAATAGGAAACTGTATTCTGAATTGCTTATTTTCTTACAGTCTTAAGAACACTGGCTATTATGTTAAAATATACTTTATCCATTTGATATTGGTGGTTTGTAAAGATGAATTTTTTTCTTGTCTTTATTGACTTTTTTTCCATCTCTGTCCATTGATTCAATAAACGTTTACATGTCTGCCACATCCCCAGACATTGCAAATACAAAGATGAATGAGATTTGGTCCCTGATCTCAAGTTCGTGGTTTAATGCAAAAGTAACATGTAAGAAAATAATAGCTATTATTATAATGCACATGGATAAGAACCCTTTTAGAGGCAAACATGTAGATCTATGGGACAGACATGAAGCTTTTTATTCAGGGGTGTTGGGGAGGAACATATTGTCAAGTAAGGTTCCACATAGAGATAAAAGTGTTTGAAGTGAGATTTGTAACACTGGTAGTAGTGCATGTAGTTGCTTTTATAGGGATAAGGGAACATCTATAAAATCAAGGAGACATAAAGAATACATTGTGTCAGTGCAGTTAACTGTGAGTAAATAGTAGTGAGCTGTGACTGGCTGTCTTAAAGAACATAGGAGCAAGGAGGAGAGCAAAGAGATGAGGTAGAGGAGTAGGCATAGGCAAGATATGGTGATTGAGAGTTCCAGCCCTAGAGCTAGACTGGATGGGCTCACATCCTGGCTCTCCCCACACACTGAAGGTCTTTTATTTATTGAATGGGACAAAATTAAAACTACCAAGTTTAATTACTGTGATGACTAAATAAGTTACATGTAAAGCCCTGAACCCATTCTGTGATTATTTCCCCGTTTCCAGAAGGCGTAATTGGAATAGACACATTTAGTAGTTGGCAGAATCCCCACAATAGTTCTCTGACTTGTGGAGCGAGTGGCTTGTGTGGTAGACAAGTAGAGGCCACTATAATACCTCTACCAAGGAAAACAAGCCAAAAGGAATACTACATTCTTCAAAGAGTTGCAGATATTGCCACCGCTTGAAGGACACAGAGCTGGGAATTTTCAGTTCATCTCCATTCAATTTGCCTATTTGGTCTGTGCAGCAGACAGGCTGATCTTAGAAAATGATAGGAGTTTTTTTTAAATTTTTTTTATTATTTTTAGGAGATTGTTTGAGCTTATGCCTTAATCACTTTCTCATCATTGAGACACACTACCTGACACCCGCAAATTATGGGAACAATCCAACAGAAAGAGATAACAATTGTTAACATATATGCACTAAACAGTGGTACACCCAATTTTATAAAATAAGTACTACTGGACATAAAAGACCAACTAAGTATAAACACAGTGGGGTACTTTTGATACCCGCTATCAAATGTAGATCAACTAGACCAAAAAAACATCAAGTGAGTTGAACAAAAACTTCAAACAAATGGACTTAATGTATATCTACTGTGTGTTCTACCCAACAACAGAATACACATTCTTCTCAGCAGCACAGAGGACCTTCTGCAAAAAGACCACATAGTAGCCAATAAAGCATGCTTAAATAAATGTAAAAGCTTGAGATTATACTATGTATATTATCAAATCATAGTACAATTAAACTAGAAATCAGTGACAAAAACACAGAAATTATGCAAATGCATGGAATCTAAACAATACCCTATTAAATAAAGAGTGGGTTACAGAAGAAATCAAGGAAGACATAAGTCAGTTTCTAGAACTAAATGATAATTCCAGAACAACATAACCAGAAATTATGAGATACAATGAAAGCAATCTAAAAAGGGAAGTTTATGGGCATGAGTGCCCATATCATATAAACAGAGTGAGCCCAAATAACCTAACAGTGCACCTCAAGATTCTAGAAAAACAAGAAAAACTCAAACTGAAAGCTAGTACAAGGAAGGAAATTCTAAATCAATGACATTGAGACCAAGAAAAAGAAATACAAAGAATTAATGAAGAGTTGGTTCTGCAAACCCTTAGGCAATCTAACCAAAAAGGAGAAAAAAGACCCAAATTAATGCAATTAGAAATGATGGGCTGGGGATTTAGCTCAGTGATTAGAGTGTTTGCCTTGTAAGCACAAGGGCCTGAGTTTGATCCCCGGCACCACAAAAAAAAAAAAAAAGGAAAAAGGTGAAATCATAATGAACACTGCTTAAGTCAAAAAATTAACAACTACTTAACAAATCTGTATGCCAGTAAATCGAATTCAGAAGAAACGGATAGATTCCTAGACACATGAATTACCAAAATGGAACCAAATGATTTCAGAACTCTGAATACTCCAGTGAAATAGAAGCAGTAATAAAAAAAACAGCGACAAATAAAGCTCAGGTCTGGATGGGTACACTGATAAGTTCTACAAAAACTTTAGGGAAGTTTTAATATGAATATTCCTCAAGCTTCTTAATGAAATTGAAAGGGAAGGAATACTGCAAAAGTCATTCTTGGAAGCTGCCATTACTGTGATTCAAAACCAGACAAGGAGACAAACAAACAAAGACCTATAGACCAGTGTCTTTAATGAACATGGGATGCAAAAATCCTGAACTGGCAAGCAGAATGCCGTGAATCATCCAAGAGATTATACATCATGATCAAGTAAGCTTCGTCCCAGGAATGCAAAGATGGTTCAACTGATGTAAATCAATTAAAATGCGTCACATGAACAGAAACAAGGACAAAAATCACATGATCATTTTCATGCAGCAAAAGCCTTTGAAAAAATCAAAATAAAAAACCATGAAGAAAATAGATACAGAATGACCTTATTGCAATCTGATAAAAGACATAAACTCACTGCCAACATCATGTTAAATAGGGAAAAACTGGGCTGGATTACAGGTGGTGCACACCTGTAATCCCAGCACTTGGGAAGCTGACACAAGAGGATTGCTGCAATTTTGAGGCCAGCCTGGGCTGCATAGTTCAAGGATAAGCCTGTACTACCTAGCAAGACCACCTGTCAAAAAAACAAAACAAAAACAACAACAACAACAAAAAACCCTGAAGGCTTTCCCTCTAAAATGAGGAATAAGGGATATCCACTATCACCCCTCCTGTTCAATTTACTACTCAAAACATTAGCAAGAAAGACCAAGATACATCATGTACAGGTAGAAAAGAACCATGTTGAATATGATCATTATGTGTACAACGTGCCAATACATGTACTTGGTAAAAAATTTTAAAAAAGTATTGACCACACACACAAAAAAATTAGCAAGAGCAATTAGGAAAAAGAAAAGAGATACATATAGGAAAGTAAGAAGTCAAATTATCATTATTTGCATATGACACGATCCTCTACATAGAAGGCCCAAAAACTCCACCAAGAGAGTCTTAGAATTTTTTTTTTTTGATATAGGTTCTCATTATGTAGTTCAGGCTGGCCTTGAGCTCACTATGTAGCCGAGGCTGCCCTTGAACTCATGGCAGTCCTGTCTCAGCCTCCTGAGTGCTGGGATTAGGTGTGCACAACCATGCCTGGGTGAGAGTCTTAGAATTAATAACCAAATGCAATCATGTAGCAAGATACAAAATCAGTACAAAAAAATCAGTAGCATTTCTTTACACTAATAAAGAACGTGCTGAAAAAGTAGAAAAAAATATTCACAATAGCACCAAGAAAAAGTAAATACTTAGGAATGAACCTAACTAAAGAAGTGAAAGATGTCTACAACAAAAACTACAGTACTCTGAAAAAAGGAGATTAAAGAGGATATCAGAAGCTGGGAAGATATCCCCTGTTCCTGGATAGGCAGAACGAATACAGTGATACACAGATTTAATGCAGCCACAAACAAAATTCCACCAGCATTCTTCACAGAACTGGAGAAAACAATTGTAGAAATCATATGGAACCAAGAGAAACCCAGAGTAGCAAAAGCAATCCTGAGTATCAAGAGCAAAGGGGGAGAGGTCATCCAAGAGATGAAATTATATTACAAAACTACTGTAATAAAAACAGCATGGTACTGGCACAAAAACAGATATGAGAATCCATGGAACAGAGTAGAATATACAGAAAGAACCTCAAGTACACTCAGCTACCTCATCTTTGACAAGGGGCCAAAATGTACACTGAGGAAAGATAGCCTCTTTTTAAAAATGGCGTTGGGAAGACTGGCTATCTATTTGCAGAAGATTGAATCTAGACCCATATCTCTCGCCATGTACTAAACTAATCAAAATATTATCAAAGAACTAAATGTTAAAGCAGAAACACAACCTGCTAGAAGACTAACGAGATGAAACTTAAAGTGATAGGCATAGGCAAGGACCTTCCAGTTGCACAGGAAGTAGTTCTGAGAATCAACAAATGGGATCACATCAAATTGAAAAGCTTCTGCACAGCTAAAGAAACAGATCAATAGGGTGCAAAAGACACCATACAGAATGGGAAAAAATTCTTGCCAGTGATTCCTCAGAGGACTCATGTCTAGAATATATAAAGAACTCAAAAAAATTAGAACCCCCAAAATAAAAGACCCAGTGAAAACGTGGGCAAGCAAAATGAATAGGTGCTTCACAGAAGAAGTAGGAATGACCAGTAAGATATACAAAGAAACGCTTAACATTGCTGACTATTAGAAAAATGCAAATTAAAATCACACTGAGATTCTGCCTTACCCCAGCAAGAATGGCCATTATCTGAAAATCAAATAATAGCAAATGCTGCAAGGCTGTGGCAGAGGGTGGGGAGGAACCCTTCTACCCTGTTGGTGCGAATGTGAACCAGTACTGCCATTTTGGAAATGAGTATGGAGACATTCCATTTGATTCAGGTATTTCCTTTCTAGCTATCTTTCTGAAAGAGTTAAAGACATCGTATTACAGTGATAGATACCTGTACTTATCAGTACAATTTATAATAGCTAAATCTTGGAAGCAGCCTACATGTCCATCAAAAGGTGAATGGATAAAGAAAATATGGTTTTTACACAGTGGAGTACCACACTGCCGTAATAATAAACTTGAGTCATTTGTAGGAAAGTGGATGTACCCCAAGACCATAATATTAAATGAAATAGACACAAAAGCTTAAATATCACATGGTTTCTCTTGTATGAGTAACCCAAAGTGTAAAGAGCTCAATAAAAAATAGATGTTAGGAAGTACAGAAGTAGATCTTAAAAGTGGAAAGGGATCATGAGATGGAAAGGGAAAGGGGAAGGAAAGAGAATGAAAGAACAAGAAGTGTTATGTACATGTGCCAACTTCACACAAATGATGCAAATGTACAAAAAAAGATGGGAATCAAGAGGTGGATGGAGTGGGGAGGGAAGGAACGGAAAGGGGATAAAGGGAGGAATTAAGATGTATTATTAGGTACTTGTACAATTTCCCACAAGGAATATAAACAGTATGTACTACAAATATACACTAATAAAAAAATCAAATGGAAATGTTATGTAATTGGGATCAATCTTGTATAGATTTACCTTCCCTGTACACAATGCTTTTGGCAGAATTACCCTCTGTGGACATTAAAAAAGTGCCTTTTCCACTACCGTGGTACTCAACACAGCATGATTCTGATCAAGGAACTCACTTCAATGAAATAAAATGAGGCAGGATGGCATTTGGACTTAATGTTTCCCTGCTACCCTGAAGCAGCTGACTTGTCAAAACAACAGAGTGACTTCTTGAAGACTGAGTTTGCAAGCACGATTCTGAATCGGAGTTCTCCATGAGGGTGTATAGGCTCTGAACCAGTGAATAATATGTGGTGCGTTTTCTTCCATAATCAGGATTTAGAGTCCCATGAGCACTCCAGGAAATGGGAGTTGTGGTGCTCAAGATTACCCCTAGTGATTCTATTTCTCTTGTTCCTGCAACCTTATCCTCTTCTGGTCTAGAGGTTTTAGTTCCAAAAGGAAGAATAATTCTACTAGGACTAGAAATTAGGACTGCTTCCCAGCCACTCTGGACTCCTCATGCCTCTGCTTCAACAGGCAGAGAAGGGACTTAACTGCCCTGGTGGTCGATCCTGAACACCAAGGGAAAATTAGACTGCAGCTTCCCAACAGAGATGAAGAAGAATGTGTCTAGAATACAAGAGACTTCTGAGGCACCTTTTAATATTACTATACTATGTGATGAAGAGTCCAGTCCAGACAGGACTCTTCCTGATCCAGATTCTTAAGGAATGAATAGTGAGCGAAAGAAGGTGTCAATGTGTGCTATGATCATATGACCACAGAAGCAAGGACTGTAACTGTTAGGAGTATTTCCTCATTTTCCTGTGAATATATTTATATATATCTGTATGTATATCTGTATCTATCTATCTCAAATAATTTTTTCCCCCCTTACTATGCAACATCATAGTAGTTAGGTTTGGCAATATTAAGGAGAAGATTAAACTTCATTCAGGAACTTCATCTTCTGGGAAAAGTTCTACTGTGATTTGCTTAGTTGAATACAGGATAGTTGTGTTATGCTAGTCTCGACTATGGCCACGTGCTTGTCCTAATTTGGAGGTTAAGAATGATAAAAGGAAATAAGCATGAGTGCCAGGAACACAAGGGATGGTCTTGTGATGGGTAATGTTATGTGCTTGACTTGCCACAAAGTGCCCAGACACTGGTCAGAAATTATTCTGGGATCCAGGCATGGTGGTGCATGCCCGAAATCTTGCTACTGGTTTTTTGGTCCCTGTCATTTGCTACTCCAGGAACATGGAGACTGGTGAAAAGGAAAAAAGGCTTTATTCAGACCCAGCTCTGAGGAGATTGCAGGCCCTCACTTGCCTCAAATCACTATCTCTTCTAGTTAAGGTGTGCAAGTGTGCTTTTGTAGTAAGGAAGAGGGGAGAGGGAATACAGTGAGACAATAGACAATGAAATTCCTACACAGTTTCATCTCCTGGCCATTCTTGGCTTTTTCTGTCCTGACTCTTGCTCTCCTTACAGAAACTAGACCCCTGGGTGCATCATCTTTATATTCTGCAATTAATCTAAGCCAAACAGAAGGTGGCGGTGGTAGTTTATGCCCTTAACATGAAGAAGTTTGGGAAAGCAGCTTGTTTCTAAAAGAAAAACTTCTTTTAAAAGATCCGTTATGCCTTCTTAGTTATGATCCCACCTACTTTCGTGGTTGAGGCAGGAGGATTGCAAGTTCAAGGTCAGCCTGGCAATTTAGCAAGACCCTGTCTCAAAAAATACAAAGGGTTGGTGATATAGCTCAGTAGCAGAGCACTTACCTAGCATGTGGGAAGCCCTGGATTCAATCCCCAGTACCCTCCACCCCCCAAAATATCCTGAGTTTTTGGATGAGATTAAAATTGAAATCGATTCTCTGAGTAAGGCAGATTGCCTTCCCTAATGTAGGTAGGCCTTGCCCAGCCAGTTGAATACAACAAAAAGACTGACCGCCTCCTAAGGAAGAAAGAATTCTTCCTGCCTTGCTACCTTTGACCTGAACACCCCCACCCCCACCGCCATTTCTTTTGGCCTTTTACTCAAACATTAGCTCTTGCCAGTCTTGAATCTGCATATCTTTGGACTAGAACTGTGTTACTGGCTGTCCTGATTCTTTTTTTTTTTTTTTTTTGGTGCCTAGGATCAAACTCAGGGCCTTGTGCTTGCAAGGCAAGCACTCTAACCACTGAGCTAAATCCCCAGCTCTAGCTGTCCTGGTTCTGAAGCATTCAAATTGGATTATCCATTGGCTTTCCTGAGTCTCTACCTTGCCAGCTCACCCTGTGGATCTTAGGACTTGTCAGTCTCCATAATTGCATGAAGTAATTCTTTACAATAAACCTAGTTTTTCAAATATACATACACCTTACTGGTTCTGTCCCTCTCAACAACACAAATACAATAGAACAGAGGAACAAAATAATTTGTGAAATATTTAGAATGTTTAAATCATATCTCCTGTGATTAGGAAGTGACTGATTGGAAATAGAAGAGGACTAGAGAAAAAGAAGTTGTTCACATGTATGAACCACTGGGTGTGTATTTGGTGCTGTTATTTCCTGAGCCAGGAAGTACTGACAAATTTATTTACTTATTTGTTTATTTGTTTGTTTATTTGTTTATTATGGTGCTGGGGATGGAACTCGGGGCCTTGTGCTTGCTAGGCAAGTGCTCTACCACTTGAGCTAAATTCCCAACCCTGAAAGTACATATTTAGAGAATAGAAAAATGGCTGTATTTTAGACATGTTGAGTTTAAGGTGCTTACTACTGTGTACAGTACAGACTTAGTGTTCAAGAACATGAGCTTCATATACAAATGTTAGTTTTGCCACTTCTCAGCTATAAGTTATTTAGTGGGGGATGTTTAATTCCTTCAACTCTAGTTTTCTTATATATAAAGTAGGGGCCAGTAATTCTCATCTCATGGATTTGTTGTGAAAACTGAATGAGATCATATACATAGCCATATGGACGCAGTACCTGGCACACAATATATTCCATAGAATTAATACATTTAAAGAATTGAGACACCCGGAAGACAGATTTGGCTATAAAGGCTGGGACCAAGGTCTGGGTTCAGATACTTTCCGTTCTCCTTCCTTTGGGTCCTCTCCTTTTCCATCCCTGCAGCTCATGATTTCAGTTGTAGGAATAATCAAGAGAGAACTTCTCTCAGGATTTCTTACTCTGTAGTCTTTTTTCTCAGCTCTGGCCTCTGGTGACCCACAGTGGACAGGTGAGCTGCAAGTGTAAAGAAGGATTTGAATGTGATGGTTACCACAGATTTCAGAAGAGCACTTTTGCATAATAATATCAACATTTAATTTTATTATGATTTTGCAGAAATGTTGTTACCCCGCAGCCTGTAACCTTTGGGAATTCAGCTGATGGGCAACACCCCAGCCAGCCATCTGTAGTGCAACTTGAAAAACCCCGGGAAAGGTAAATTGCACAAAAGTTTTCATTTATTTATGTGTTACTTGTATCACAGGTTAATTTCTTCCTTTGAGACACAGGTTTGCTTTTGGTCCAGCAACAGTCACTGTGGTGGCTAATTCAAGGGTTCATAGATTATTTCTTATCAAATTTAAGTGTTTTGTCTGGAAAGATTAGTGTTATGGGAAGAGGTAAAACCCCATTTATAAGGGTGAAAGCATAGTACTTGCTCTCTGCGTTCCAATGTATCTCATAGTCTCTTACACTTTTTTTCTGTATTTCTCATCCTCCTCAGTCAAGATATTTTCTATGCTTCAGTCTAGAGATCTTATAGTCTACTTCATGTGTTCTTTCTTGTTCCTAATCTACTCTTAAACAAATTAAAGCCTTATTTTCAGTTATTTTCTCTCTGTGT